>JAQQSW010008939.1:0-13349 GCA_028646575.1 Pseudocheirus occidentalis
AAACTTAGAGCTTGTGAATCCCACTTGTGGG
Source organism: Pseudocheirus occidentalis (assembly GCA_028646575.1). Taxonomy (NCBI): domain Eukaryota; kingdom Metazoa; phylum Chordata; class Mammalia; order Diprotodontia; family Pseudocheiridae; genus Pseudocheirus; species Pseudocheirus occidentalis. The sequence goes on from JAQQSW010008939.1 coordinate 32, forward strand.
ATGGACTTGTTGATGTGAAGAGAGAGGGCTGAACTGGGAGGAGCTGGTGTGGTGAATTTAGAGAAAGACCCAAGCAGAGAGAGGCAGAAGAACTTTTGGGGAGCAGCATCATGGAGGCAGAGAGAGAGAGAGAGAGGAGAATTGCCAGGGGCAAGAACTGCTAAGAGAGAGACTGCTGAGGGCCAGTTGGAGCTGCCCAGGACGTTTGAAAACTGCCACCCAGAGCTGCTGAGAACTGAGGAGGCATGGCTGTGATGCTGGTATATTATCTGTCTGTTTTGGTGTTGTTTGCCAGATTTGTCTGCTTGTGGAGGACAGTGCTGTTGTTGCAGAGGTCCTGGCACCTCACTGTTGGTTCAGAAGCCCTGAAGAAAGATTTTCTTGTTGTATGTGTACAGACATCCTGGAAGAGGGTCTTCCTAAAGTTTTCAGGGGTCCTGAGACTGTTCTTTAGGCAGAGAGTGAATTGATGAGGACACTGGCAATGTATATTGTGGCTTTCTTAAACTTTATCTCCCTAGGAACAGAGATTGCTGATAACATGTCTTGCTGTCAATATGAAGAAAAGACCTCTCCTTGGGTATGAAATGCTGTGATGATATCTTAACCTTGTTGTAGCTTAGGGGTAGATGGCTTTTCTGCCCTCTACTGCCCCTCTTGAGAAGGTGCTTGGTGTTAATTGATGATAAATGTAATTCAGTTGTGATCCAGGGGTGGGAAATTTTTTACTTTTTGTGCTCTGTGACTGACCAAATGAATGTACTTTGTTTATGGTTGGAAAATAATCATCATTTGAGAAGAGAAACTTTGTGATGGACTAAATGAATGTAGTAGCCAGGGGTGGGATACTTTGACTCTATACTTTGTCACTGAATTAAGATACTTTGTGATTGAATTGAGAACTTGCTAAATGACTGAGTTACACTGTTTTTTGATTTTCTCTTTTCTGTGAATGTTTAGCTATAATTTCTCAGTGAATAAAATGGAGAGTTACTATGCCAGTATTCCAGACTTTTGAAGTTGCCTGTGCTTGGTATTACAATGAAGAAAAAAAATTGGAAAAGAAATGAGAGCTATGGATGAAGGGACTTAGAAAGGGAATGAACAGATTGGTACAAGAGGTATAAAACCTTGCCCAAGCAAAGCCAGTGATTCCATGAGACAGCAAGAAATATTAAAACAAAGTCAAAAGTCTGAAAAAATTTAAAGTATCTCACATAGGAAAAAAAAAAGACCAGGAAAACAGATTGAGCAAAAAAATGAATAAATAAATAAAATAAAATTATTGGACAATCTGAATTGCCATGACCAGAGAGAGATCACTCAGACATCCTGTTTCAAGAAATTTTAAATTTTAAAAGAAAACCACCCAGATCACTTAGAACCAGGAGGCAAAGTAGAAATAGAAAGAATCCACCACTCGCCTCCTGAAAGAAACCCCTTAGAAAACTCCTAGAAATATCATAGCCAAAATCCAGAGCTTCCTGGTCAAATGAAAAAAAATACCTCAAGCATCCAGAAAGAAAGAATTCAAGAATGACAGAGTTATAGTCATAGTCTTCTGCTCTAAAGCAATAGAAAACTTGGAGTATGATGTTCCCTAATAAAGCAAGAAGTTTGATTACTGAGAAAAGACCATTAGGATCCAGAGGGGATCATTGGTCATTTTATTTTATTTTTTGCCCTTTTTTTTGTGTAGGGCAATTGGGGTTAAATGACTTGCCCAAGGTCACACAGCCAGGTTTTGTGATAAGTGTCAGAGGCCAGATTTGAACTCAGGTTCTCCTGACTCCAGGGCCAGTGCTCTATTCGCTGTGCCACCCCCATTGGTCATTTTAAAGAGGTCATTTTCAGCTAAGTGGTAAGGTTACAAGCGAGACTACAGAGAGTTAGAGGTACAAGACACAAGGAAGTAGAGGTATCAGTTATAGACACCCTTCTCTAGGATTTTAGCCAGAAAAGTGAGAATTGAATAAGAAGATAACTAGCAGGGATGGACGGATCAAATGAAGGTTTAGAGTTTTTGGTTTTTTTTGTTTGTTTTGAGAATGAAGAAGACATGGCTACATTTGTAGGGAGGAGGGAAGCTGCTAGTAGGCAGGGTGAGACTGAAGATGAGTGGGGATGATAGAGGAAGAAGACAGAAGCTCTTCCCAGGCATAGTCTTTGAAAGCCCAATTTACAACATTAGCAGCAGGGAAGAAGGTGGCAAGAAAGAGCTTATCCTGGGGAAGGAAGTCTTTTGTCTTCAGTATCTCCCCAAATTTAAATCATCAATCATGGACTATAGAACATGGAGCTGAAAGGGACATTAGAGATCAGTTAGTCCTTCCTTCTTGTTTTATAGATGAGGAAAGTGAGGTCCAAATAAAGTTAAGTGACTTTTCCAAGGTTATGTAGATAGAAATTATTAGACATAGTTATCTGAACTGGTTTTCCTTTAAAATATTATTGACCCAAAAAAGGCAAGAACATATGTGTCTAGAAATACTGCTTTTGGGGCAGCTAGGTGGCACGGTGAATACAGCACTGGCCCTGGAGTCAGGAGGACCTGAGTTCAAGTCCAGCCTCAGACACTTAACACTTACTAGCCATGTGACATTGGTCAAGTCACTTAACCCCAATTTTCCTGCCTTCTCCCCTTAAAAAAAAGCAAAAAAACAAGAAATACTGCTTTCATAATTATTAATATGATTAATATGCATTAACTTTATTAGGTTGGAACTCCATCTGTATCATCAGCGGTTTTTTCCTCAGTATCTCAAATATTGATGACAATAAGGGGAAATATCTATGGTTATCATTATGAATGTCGTTCCTGGACTGTCATTCTGGGTATGTTTTTCACTTTCTTACACTCATTTGAGCAGCCTAATTATATAACTATAGGAAGGTTCGTTCATTTTGTAGGGATAAATTACTTTGTTCCTCTTGTTAGTAACCTTTATTCTGGATGTAAAACCAGAAAACAAATGAATTGAAAAACAAATATTAAGCTCTTACAGCACAGAACTGGCTAATCACTAGAGATACAGATGTAAAAGCCATTGAGTCCCTGCTTTGTAGGAACTCACATTCTCATGGGGAAAAACAGGACATACAGGTGGGTTCAGTCACAGAGGAAATGGGAAGACCCAATGATTCTATATTGAAGGAATAATGCATCTTCTTTAGTGTCATTTCCACCAATAAAACCATATCCATTTCAGATGTTAAACCATTTCACTGTGCTAAGAACTTTCTTTTGGAGGTGTTTAGTAGCTGTGGGTACTGATAAGGGAGGGACTAGAGCACCCACATTTACTAGGACTTGTCATCCACTACCCTGGATAGTCAGATGGGAAGTAAATATGATGCTTTTGGGTCCCTATGTAGTGGCAGGTCAGCGATCCAGCAAAAGTGAGGGCTAATAGATAGAAAGCACTCTCCTTAAATTGATGTGCTTCAGTATCCCAATGGAGCTGTTGTGATCTTAGGGATTTGTCATTCCATCAGTCTAGGATGCAACCTCTCCATCACTTTTCATTTCATTCATATGCTTCAACAGCTCCATCATAGAGAATCTACCCAGGGTATTAGAGTCTTTCATGCCCTAGGCTTTTTTACATCTCATGGGTACCAGGGCAGCACTTGGGCTATCTACATGTTAACTCTTGCTTTCTTTACATGGCTTAGTCTGCTTCCTTTCCTGATCCTACATATACTCAATGAGATCTTTATATCATTTTTTAAAGGAACATTTGAAACATTTCTTTAAAGTTTGAAGTTCCTTTTCTCTCCCTCTCAGCCTGTCCCCCACCCATTGAGAAGGCAATCAATAAGATAACCATTATACATGTGAAGTCGTGCAGAAGATAATTCCTTATTAGTATTACAAGTAAAATTCAACAAAGGTAGACTGAGGTTCTTCTAGCAAAATGACATTTTATTAGCAGGGGTGCTCATTGCTAGAATAGGTCAGTGGCTTACCTCAGTTTAGCCCTAGATGAAGATCTTAAATGAAGACTTAGTTCATTTTTATGAAATTAGGGGAAAGAACAGAACAAGGTAGGTGATATCATGGGGTTGTAGACAACATGACTGGTTGGAAGTTGGGAATGAAGGGCCAGCAACAATCCCTTTCTTTCCCTGTGTGACTAAGAAATGTTCATTGTTTGAGTCCATCTTCAAGGTTAAAGATGGTGGGCCAGACTTCTTTGGATAGCAAACCAGATATCCTTGAAGGATAATCGCTTGGTGGCATAAAGATACTAGATCAGACTCCCTGGTGTCCACTCACATTCCTCAAGGACAGCAGATTTCCTTGAGGTAAGAATAGGACAACGCTTAGCAGGAGAGCTAGATTGTTTTAACAACTGGTTACAAGTCATCTGAAAGTCTACACTAATTTCAGAGATAAAAGACCATGACTGAGGCAATTACAGGATAAAAACAATTAATTGTAAATAGGATCAATAAACATGATACAGATTTAATTTAATCTCATTAGCCATGTTACATAAACAAGAAAAAGTGAAAAAACCGCTTATATTTATATTTACACTTACACTTATATATATGTGTGTATATATATATATATATATATATATACTTATATAACACTTATATACACTTATACTTAAGTGTAGGTGATCATTGGAAATATGCTATAGCCTGCTGGTGCCAACCAGGATTGCTCCATTACACTTGGGGTCACCTACATCTTAAATTTTTTGGAGGCGGTCCTAAGATTTGTTGTCATATACCATACATTGTTCATCTAACTGCATGTCAAATTTTGAAGAAGAGGCAATTTTTCATCCACTTCTTTCTTCTATGTGAACTATCAGGATGATCTTCATTGAATAATTACAAATCACATTTTAGGAGGCCTTGTAATGTTTTGGGATTTGATGCACTCAGCACAGTGGCATCCTCAAGCAAGAGCATGTGAAAGATCTTTCCATCTAAAGGAAATTCTTTTACTTGGATCCATGTGACACTAGCAAATACCTCTGAAGATTGTGCATGTCCTTATGTTATGCCTTGATTAACATGCTTAATAAAAGGATCATTGGATAAAGTGATTGCATTTGTCAAGGAATCTTATATGTTTTTAACACATGTATGAGAGACTCTTCAGTGGAAGAGAACCATTAAGGATACATTTTATTGTCTCAAATGTAGGGTTTCCCTCCCCACCCAGTCAACAAATAATAAGATGGGATCTTATATTTTCTACACTTTGAAGTCAGTTGTGTGACAGTAAAGTTATAATCTTCCTTAGGGATATCATCCTGGAGTACCACATTATTCCAAAAACATTTGTAGGTGAAAGTATCTAGGCAACCATAAATAGATATAAAATGGAAAAAGTTACAAATAATTCTGTAACAACCTCTTTTCATCAATGGTGACAGGAAAAACCATTACATTCAGCCTACCCTGGTTTCTCAGTCTCCAGTGTGCTATATTAAGAAGTAGAAAGAGCACTTAGGATTACAAAGTTAATAAAAGCAACTCAGCTAGACCAAGAATATGTGGAATAAATCCATGCTGGATTCACAAAGAATTATTTTACAAGGTATCTTGGTGGAGGGACAGATATCAAAATGTGAGGGAAAAAACCCACAAGAGACCATCTGGGAGTTCTAGTTTAACCAGTGGTGTGAAATATTTTCTAGAAACCTAACCCTCCAATATATGCTCCACCAAAAATCTAAAAAGATGATTAGGTTACAAAATGATCAAGAAATCCAAAGAGAAACAACAGATAGCACCCTCAACCAGCCCATAAATAAGTAAAAAGGAAAAAAAAATTACCTGAAGGACCTTCCATCAGGGAAGTTGGCAAGCTCAAGTAAATAAACCAAATGTCTAGACAGCCAGTACTTTGTCCTTGGAAACTTAAGCACTTTGTCATATATCAGGATCGACAAGATTCAGGAAGGCCAGGAATTTATAACACTATCATCATGAAAATGGAAATCCTTAGCACATTAATTAGGAAGCCCCATGGAATCCACAGCACCATGACCTGAGATGGTCCAAAGGGTCATGAAAAACAGAGGTTTAGATCTGGAGGGGAGCCTGAAACCTATCAGTACAGACAAAGCAGGGAACTGGAAGCCAGGGGAAGGAGCCCAGGAAGTCAAGGTGAGTATCAGAATAGGTTCATCCTAGATGGTAGAAGGGGGAAGATCCTGGCCTTGGAACAAAGCCTCAAACCAGAAACTGGAGCTGAAGATATGAGCAAACAAAAGAAGACACTGAACATTGAAGAAATACTGTGTAATTTAAAAAAAATGCTAAAAAACTAAACCCAAAAGAAGAGAGTAACTTCACAACTACAAACAGAGTCTCAGAGAAAAAAATTATTTGGCCTCAAGGGCTATCAGAGTTCCAGAAGAAATAAAGGAAGAGGTAAATAAATGAAATTATAATTGAATAAAGAACTTGGGAGTAAAGAGTTGGAAGTAGAATAACTTAGAATGGAAAGGAGAAAAACTTTACCCAGACTCATGAAAATTGGAATAGATTTAGAAAAGAACTCATTGACTCCATGACACAAAAGAAATATTAGAACAAGATATAAAAATGGGGAAAAATAGAAAAATGTAAAGCATCTATAGCCCAAAACAACTATCCTAGAAAAACCTAAGGAGATCTCATTTAAGAATCATCAGACTTCCAGACTTCAAAGACCAGTGGGTCTTTGAAGAAAGAATTCAGAATTAATTAGAGACTAAATAATTTATTCCTAAAGTCAACAAGTCAAGTCAGATGAATAAACATTTATTAAGTGCCTGCTATGTGCCAGGCATTGTACTAAAAAGGCCTAGGGATTCAAAGAAAGGCGAAAGAAAAATAGTCCCTTCTATCAAGGAACTGAGAGATTCATAGGAGAGACAACATGCAAGCAACTATAAATGAGCTAGTTTTTATATACATAATAAACTGAAAATAATCAACAGAGGGAAAAGCTTCTTATAAAAGGTGGGAGCTTAGCTGGAACTGGAAGGAAGTCATAAAAGTCAGGAAACAGAGATGAGAGAATTCCAGTTTTGAGATGAAGCATCTTATGCACAGAACAGTAAGGAGGCTGATGTCAGTGGATCAAAAGTGCATGAAAGAGAGCAAAGTGTAAATACTGAAAAGGTAGGAGGTTGGCCATGTTATGAAGGGCTCTGAAAACCAAACAGTGGATTCTGAATTTAATGCTGGAGGTGATAGGGAACCATTGGAGTTTATTGAGTGTGTATAGGGGTGTGATGTAGTCAGACCTGCTCTTTGGGAAAATCACTTTGGCAGCTGAAAGGAGGATGAACTGAATGGGGAGAAACTAGAGGCAGGGAGACCAATCAGAAGGCTATTGCAATAATCCAGGAGTGAGAAGGTAAAGGCTTGGACTAGAGGGTTGAGTCAAAGGAGAGATGAGGAACTTATATACAAAATATGGTGACGGCAAACTCAGCTGGTACTTGCAACAAATAGATTATGACAGGCGAGAGAGTAAGAAGTCAGAAATGACATCCAGGTTGTGAACCTGGGGGGCTGGGAGGATAGTGATGCCCTCAAAAGTAATAGGAAGTTAGGAAGAGGAGAGAGCTTAGAGCAAATGATGGTGATTTCTGTTTAGGACATTTTGAATTTCAGATGCTTATAAGACATCCAGATGAAGATATCTAATGGGTTTTTGGAGATGAGGATGTCACTGGTAGGGCTGGGTAAACAGAACTGAGAATCATCTACGTAGAGATGATATTTGAATCTATGGGAGCTGATGAGTTTACTAGGTGAAATAGTATAGAGGGAAAAGAGAAGTTAGTTTGGGGGATACCCAAAATTAGTGAGTATAATCTGAATGAAGATCCAGCAAAGGGGACTGGGAAAGGGTGGTTAGATAGGTAGGAAGAGAACCAGGAGAAAGCAGCATCAGGAAAACCTAGGGGAAGGAAAAGTATCAAGGAGAAAAGGGTGATTAATAATGTCCAAGACTGAAGAAAGGTCTCTAAGAAATGAGAATGCAAGCTTCTTGAGGGCAGTAACTGTCTTTCTTTTTGCTTGTAATTGCATCTGCAGCACTTAGTGCAGTGCCTGGCATATAGTAAGTTCTTAATAAATGCTTGTTGCCTACTTGCCCATCTTGACACTTTGCTAAACCATTTCAACTCAATACTGTCCTCTTCTCTTGAGTCACATGTCCCCCTATCCTATCACTGATCTAGTTCTTCTAAGCCTAAGCCTTGGGTTACTCCCACTGTTCCTTATCTTTGAGCCAACTGATTGCTGCTGAAAGAAGCTGGGAAAAAATCACAAGTCTACTGCTACAACAAGGAAATATTTTTATACCTCCCTAATCAATTCACTATCTCACCGTTGCAAAACTTTTTGTTCCTCCTTGAACCTCCCATGGCTCCTCCCTCCCTTCACCCTTTCAACTAAAAACGTTGTATCATATTTCACTGAAAAAAAAAATGAAGGACATTCATTTTATCTAGAAACCTTTTGCCACTGTCTCCTTCATTCCTATCTCAGATGAAGAGGTGGCTCTTCTTGTCAAGGCTAACTCTTCTATGTGCACAAGCGATCCCATTCCATCTTGTTTCCTCTGGCAGATTGCTGCCTTGATTTATCTTCTCTCACTTATCTTCACCCTCTGTCCACTCACTAATTTCCTACTGTCTACAAACATGCCCCTCTCTCCCTCATCCTCAAAAATCCTTCACTTGAGCCTTGCTAAGTATCTTATATTTGTCCTCCCTTTAATGACTAACCTCTTTGAGAAGTCCGTCTACAGTTAGCACCACCACTTCTTTTCCTTTTATTCCTTTAGTTCTCTGAAGTCTGGCTTCCAACTTCATCATTCAACTGAAATTTCTAAGTTGCCTATGATCTCTAAATAGCTTAATGGCTGTGTGGAGAGACTCAAAATTCTAGTTACAGTATAATGGATTGAGAAGTGGGGGAAGCCTTGAGAAGAAGGAAGGAAACCTCTTTCTATAAAACAGAAGGACCAAGAAGATGAATGAAAAGACAAATATTTTGAGGTCAAGAGAAGGGTGTGAGTAATAATAGCTCACATTTATGTTATATTACCTTGACCCTCACAGCCATTTTTTGAGGGAAGGAATACTAGTGTCATCACAACATTAGAAATGAAGAAACCAGGACCCAGAAAGGCTAAGGAACTAAGGAAGATCAAGAAGCTTGTAAGAGGCAGAAGGAGGAGGCTGAATTGGAGTTTGTTGTTCCATGTTTCTTGTGCTTTTGTTGTTCCATGTGTGTTAATTTTCTCTTCCCTTAGGTAGAATGTAAACTATTTGAGGGAAAAATATCATGTTTTATATTGTGCTTCTCTAATATGCCCTTCAAAAATGCACCAGGGCAGAGAACACACTGGTTGATTGAGTAATATTTGCTCAAAAGAAAGGAAAGGGTAAAATATCTCATTGGAAAAACAACTGATCTGGAAAATAGATCCAGGTGAGATCATTAAAAATTAAAAATTATTGGAGTGCCTGAAAGCCATGATCAAAGATAAACCTTAGATGTCATCTTTCAAGGAATTATCAAGGGAAACTTCCCTGATATTCTAGAACCAGAGGGTAAAATAGAAATGGAAAGAATCCACTGATCACCTCCTTAAAGAGATCCCAAAATGAAAACCCCCAGGAATATAATAGCCAAATTCCAGAGTTCCCAGATCAAGGAGAAAATATTGCAAGCAGCCAGAAAGAAACAATTCAGGCATCATGGAGCCACAATCAGGATAACACTAGATTTGGCAGCTGCTAGCTTAAAGGATAAGAGGACTTGGAACATGATATTCTGGAGAGCAAAGGAGATAGGATTACAACCAAGCATCACCTACCCAGCAAAACTGTGGATAATCCACAAGGGGAAAAAATGGATATTCAATGAGTGAATTTCAAGCATTGTGGGAAAAGACCAGAGCTAAATAAAAAATTGAACTATCAAATACAAGACTCAGGAGAAGCATGAAAAAGTAAACAAGAAAGAGAAATCATAAGGGACTAATTAAAGTTAAACTGTTTACATGACGACATTTAAAGATGATAGACGATAGTTGTAACTCATAAGACCTTTCTCATTATTAGGGTAGTTAGGAGTATATGTAGACCTAAGGCAAAGTGTGAAATGAATATGAAGAGATGATATTTAAAATTGAAATTAAGTGGTGAGAGAGGAATGTAGTGGGAGAAAGAGAAAGGGAGAGGTAGAATGGAGTAAATCATCTTACATAAAAAATTCAAGAAAAAGCTTTTACACTGAAGGGGAAGAGGGCAGAGATGAGAGCGAAGGAGTGAACCTTACATCAGAATTTGCTCAAAGAAGAAACAACATACACAGTCAATTGGGTATGGAAATCTATCTTACAGTAAAGGAGGGGGAAATAGAGAGGAAGGGTGATAGAAGGAAGGGCCAATTGAGGGGGGGTAGTTGGAAGCAAAACACTTTTTGAGGAGGATCAGGGGGAAAGGAGAGAAAGACTAAAATAAATGGTGGTGGTGGGGAAATAGGATGAAGGGAAATATAGTCTTTCTCAATGTGACTGTTCTGGAAGTGTTTTGCATGACTTACACATGTAAAACCTGTATCAAATTGCTTGCCTTCTCAGTGGGGGTTGGGGAGAGGGTAGAGTACAGAGGGAAAAGGGGAGAGAATTTGGAACTCAAAGTTTTAAAAATGAATGCTAAAATTATTTTCACATCTTACTGGGAAAAATAAAATACTAAATAAAAATAAGAAACAGAAAGGAAGGGAAAAGGAAATACATTGCTGCTAGTGGCCTGTTCCTTTTCCATCTGCCTCTCCTAATCATCCTTGAAGATTCAGGTCAAATGCTACTTTTCCCCCAAGAAAATTTCATTGAAATCTTTTAGTCAGCCGTAACACCCTAGATTGTGCATAGCCCTTGCCTTGAGTCTTTCATACCCTTATCTTATGCAATTATTATGTGTAATTTTTTAAAATCATAGTTATTTGTATATGTCATATCCCTCTCTTCTGTTGTAAGCTGCTTGATCGTAGAGACTGAGTTTTATTTCATCTCATTTGACACCTCCTTGTTGAAGTTGCTTTCCACTGATTTGGAGGTATATCCAATGCATGCCAGAAACCTGTGTGTAATTAACCATCATTTTCCTCCCCTCTGCTGAGTGGCTGATCTCCCACAAGCAAATGGGTTAACACTCATAATTTAGAACTTTTAGGTGAAGTGCAGAATGGTATCCATTTGTGATATTATATTAAGTTATTCTATATTATTATTATTTATATTATTGTACTGTATACTTTATAATTTATTAATTATACTATATTATTATTATTATTAAACCAGCAAACCCACCAAGGATTACAAAGGGTTATACTATCCAAACCTAAGTCAATGGAACCTGGCAGAAATTGCTTTGACCATAGTTATGCATATGTCTGTTTTTAATTGGCCTTTTGGTAAAGTGGTCATTGGTATGACTATTATCAATATAAGAAATATTGTAGGTGTTCTGTTTATAACTTTAAAAATTACACGGCCTTATCCTCATGCTTCATGTCATACTTGCATTTCAGTTGCAGAAGAATACATTTCAAATATTTATATGGAGCACTGTTGCTATAATCAAGATTTTGGTTGCACAGTAAGTATAGTGCCGTAATTCTTCATTAGTATTAAACTAACCAACTAAATTATGTAGCCACAGACCATTCATTACTTAATTAATCAGCAAATAATTACAAAATACCTCTTTGTTCGAGGTACCAGCATAGAGTAAGGATAAAGGAAACACAGTTTCTGTCTTCAAGAATCTTACAGTGAGAATCTTCCCCTCCTATTGGAAGGGAAATATTTAAGGAGATCCCTGTGGGAGTCAGGAGAATTCACTAAAAGTGAAGGAAACATTTAGACAAAGTGCTAGAGGAAGTTTGAGTAGAGAAGGACCACAAAGCACTAGGGGGAATTTGAGGAAAACAAGAGATCAAATGTGGAGGAGGGATATAGGATCACTGGATAGTTTTCAAGTATAGATGGGATGACCACTATTTATCAATATATTAGGTGAGTTTCCTCTTTAGGCACAGGTTGGACTAGGTGACATACAAGGTTCTTTCCAGTTCTGAGATTTTGTGATGCTTCTACTACCATTGGTGATGAGGAAGGGATTAACACAGAGTTCCTGGAGGACCTGAACCTTGAAGAAAGGCAGGGACTTTAACTATCTTGCTTGCCTCTTCTCCCTTCCCATCTCATCCAGCAGCCCTTGCTCTTCATTCACCTCCATGGCCATCATCCCCCATTTAGAACCTTGAATATCACCTGAACTGTGACCCTAACCTGCTTGCAGTCCTTTCCCCTCTCTAGTCTGTCCTTTGCACAGCTGACAAGATTAGCCTTCCACAGCTTGGACCTGTTGCTCCAAAATCTTCAGTGTTTCCCATTAAGGTGGTCCCTATGATAAAATTAAATACAAACTCTCCAGGCTGTCATCTAAAGTTCTCCACAATCCAGTTTCAACTTGACCTTTTTGGGCAAGAGTTAACAATACTCTCCTGCATGCACTCTGTGTTCTAGTCAAGGCAGTCTATTTGTTAAGGTTGTACATTACATAGCTAGGTGGCTCCATGGATAAGTTGAGGGGCCTGGAGTCAGGAAGACTTAAGTTCAAATCCAGCCTCAGATTGGATGATTTTGTGTGTCCCTAGGCAAATCACTTAACTTCTGTCTGCCTCAGTTTCCTTAACTGTCAAATGGGGATTAATAACAGGGTTGTTGCAAAGATCAAGGGACATAATATTAAGTGCTTAGCACAATGGCTGGCACATAACAGATGCTTAATAAATGCTTGTTTCCATACCCTCTCCCTTCCTTTTCCATCTGTCTCCCACTTCCTTACTTCATGGGTCCTCCTTCCTCACTGCTTAGACCCCTTCTCTTCCTTCAAGGCTCAGCTGCTGGTATCACCCAAACCCTTTTGTGAAATCTCCTTCCCCCAGCTTTTAGTGTTCCTTACCTCAAATTATCCTGTACTCACCTATCTATGTACTAGTTTTATACTTCAGTAGAAAGTAAGCCTCTTGTGGGCAGGACTATTTCTGATTCACTAGTACCTAATAGCCTTCCTGGCACAAAGTAGGTGCTTAATAAATGTCAGGACAAAGATGGAGAAGACATTCCAGGTAGAAGGAATGGAGTGAGTATTAGGAGAGGACAAGAAAAGAATAGGGAACTGTGGGTAGTCAGGCCATCAATAAACATTTATTAAGCACCAACTTGTGTCAAGCACTGTGCTAAATGCTGAGCATACAAAGAAAGTTA
>JAQQSW010008940.1:0-13349 GCA_028646575.1 Pseudocheirus occidentalis
ATTTTATGGGTAAATTTATCCCATTCACACTTGTAGTTATGATAACTAACTCTGTATCCTCCTTCATGCTATTTTTTTGCTTGTTTATTCCCCCTTCTCTCTTTTACACCCCACCCTTTCCCTGTTCACAAATATTTTACTTCATCATTGCCTTCACCAATATTCCCTCCCTTGTATCAGTCCCCCTCTCCCTTCTATTATCCCCATACTTTTTTTTTCACTTCTTTATAGGTTAAGGTAGATTTCTGTATCCTACTGAGTGTATTCTCTCTTTGAGCCAATTTTGACAAGAGTAAGGTTTGAGCTTTGCCCCCCCCCCCATGATCCCTTATATTCCCCTTCAGTATAATACCTTTTTCATGCCTCTTTTAGGGAGGATAACTGACCTCATTCAGTTTTACCCCCTCCTCCTTCTTCCAATGTAATTGTCTTTATCACCCTTTTATTTTGTTTTTTTTAGGGGGGGGGAGTATCATTTCATCAAAGTCATCTTATATCCACACCCTCTATATACATATATTCCTTCTAATTGTTCTGATAGTAATAAAGTTGTTAAGAGTTACAAATATTATCTTGCCATACAGAAATATAAACAGTTAAGCCTCATTGATTTTTTAATGTTTTCTTTTTGTTTCTTTTTTATATTTTTTATGTTTCCCTTGAATCTTGTATATGGAGATCAAAATTTTTATTCAGCTCTGATCTTTTCATTAGAAATGCTTGTACTTCCTGTATTTCATTAAATGTTCATTTTCCCCCTGAAAGATTATATACAGTTTTACCATGTAGGTGATTCTTGGTTGTAATCCAAATTTCTTTGCCTTCCAGTATACCATATTCCAAGGCCTCCAGGTTTTTACTTTGGAAGCTGCCAACTCTTGTATAATCCTGACTTTAACTCAACAATATTGGAATTGTTTTATTTCTGGCTGCTTGCAATACTTTGTCCTTGATCTGTGAGCTCTGGAATTTGGCTATGATGTTACTGAGAGTTTTCCTTTTTGAATTTCTTTCCAGTGGTGATCAGTGGGTTCTTTCAATTTCTATTTAGCTTTCTGGTGCTAATGTATCAGGACAGTTTTCTTTGGAATTTTTTTTTTATCTTGGCTATCAAATAGTCCAGTTAGTCTTATATTTCTCTCTTGGATCTGTCTTCTACTTCAGTTGTTTTTCCAATGAGAAATTTCACATTTTCCTTTCTTTTCTCTTTTTTAACTTAAAAAAAATCTTATTTTATTATATCTTAATGTCTCATAGAATTATTAGTTTCTACTTGTTCACTTCTAATTTTTAAGGCATCATTTCCTCAGGGAGCTTTTATACTTCCTTTTTCATTTATCAAATATTATTTTTTAGGGAGTTCTTTTCCTCAGTAAAGTTTTATATATCTTTTCCCTTGCTATTGACTTTTTTCTTGGTTATTTTGCATTATTCTCATTTCTTTTCCCAATATTTCTTCTGCTTCTCTCATTTGTTCTTTAAAATATTTTTAAAGCTCTTCTTGGAGTTCTTTTTGAGCCTGAGATCAAATTACATTTTTCTTTGAGGTTTCACATGCAGTCATTTCCATACTATTGTCCTCTTCTAAGTTTATGCCTTGATTCTCCCTGTCATCATAGTAACTTTCTATTATAGTCAAGCTCTTTTTATTTTTTGCTCATTTTTTCCTGCTGTTTTTCTGACTGGGTGTTTTTATGTGAGCTGTGGGCTCTAGTCCTGCAGTCTCCCAGTTTTTTTTGTGCTGGGGCTCCAGATCTTACTGCTGGCTTTCATTGGGCTTTAGGGATTAGCTGTTTACTTTCTCTGGTGAATAGGCTTCCCATCTGGCTTTCACTGCAGTGTTGAGTTTGTCTGTTGGGCTCTCCTGTGGGATTTAGCTGCTGGCTAGGTCCAAGGGTGGGATCTGGCTGCTGGGTTGCCATGGAAATAGGGTCTCTCTGCTTGTAGGTCAAAGGGATGGAGTTTTCTTGTTGGCCAGCTCCTGGTCAGCAATGGGGTCAAGGTCTCACTGGTGGCTTGTGCTAAGGGTAGGATCATTGGGGTGGGGGCTTGTTGTGCTGCACAGACTGCTCACTTGAGCCTGCTGGCTTGCAGGAGGAAGTAGTCTCATTGGTGAATTGCCTCAGATTTGAACCTTTGTTTAAGGCCCCCTGCTGTGAGACTGCCTCCTGTTGCTGCTCTTGGACTTTGCTCCTGCAGGGCTGGTAGGCTGCTTCATTGCTCATAGTTCAATTCTGATGCAGTTTTGTGTTTGTTTGGAGGGAAATTTGGGAGAGCTTCAGAGCGTTCCTTCCTCACTGCACCACCATCTTGACACCAGAAGTCCCAGGGGGATTCTTAATCTCCCTTTGTGCCATTTGAATTTTCATTTATATGCTATAGATGTAGAAGTTCATGTGCAACAACAACAAAAAATGCCTTCCATATGTCTAAGAAAATGCTTTTGTCTGAAAAACTTCAGCAGTATGAAAATGAAAAAAAAAAGTAATTTAATGTGTTGCCACTGCTTAAAACTGAGTTATATGAGGGCCCAAAAGTGCTATGACAAGGAATAAAACGAGTTTGAGTGATACTGTTTCAATGTAAAAAACTGTTTTTAGTATTTTAATCTCTCATTACAGAGAAACAACTTGGCATAGTAGATAGAGCACTGGCCTTGAAGCTGGGAAGACCAGGCTCCCTGTCCTCCTGCCTCTGATTACATATTATTTATGTGGCCCTGAGCAAGATCCTTAACATCTCATTATTCTCATCAACTCTTTAAGATGATAAGTTATGGAAAATATTCTGAGCTGCCTTGATAGATGAAGTTTCCTTATCTGTATTTCTCTTTACTGATGAAATCACAGATCTAGGCACTCAGTCCTAGAAAAAAGAGCATTTATTAAGCTCTTGCTCAATATCAGATGCTGTGCTAAGGTCTCTGGGTATACAAAGAAGGCAAAAACACAGTCCCCACCCTCCTGGATCCTGCATTTTAATGCATTCTAACATGCTATTTAAAGTGCAAAATGGAGGTAATCTCAGAGGGGAAGACACTAGCAGCAGACAGAAGTAGAAAACTCTTTCTGTAGAAGTTGGGATTCCAGTGGTATCTTAAGGCGAGCCATGGCCGCCAAGACACAAGTGTAAGAAGGGAGACTGGGGGACAGCCAGTGATGAAACTTTGGAGAAATAGTATACTGTGTTAGTAACAACAAGAAAACTAGTTTTACTGAATCGGGCAGTATGTGAAAGAAGATTGGGAAAGTAGGAAAATGTCAAATTGTGAAAGGCTTTTGATACATGCCAATATAAGGACTTTGTATTTAATCCTGAGGTAATAAAGAGTCACTAGAGTTTATTAAGTAGTGAGTAACATGGTTAGACCTATGCTTTAGAAAAGCTTCTTTGGTACCTGCATGGAGAATGGATTGGAGCAGAGATAGATTTAAAGCAATGAGACCATTTAGAAAGTAATATATTAAAATAGTCCAACTATTAAGTGATGAAAGACCATACCAGTGTTTTGGCTGTATTAGTGACAGATGGGAGCATATATGAGAGATTTTGTGAAGACAGAACTGACAAAATTTGACAACAAATTGTATATGTGGAATTCATGTGAGAAAAGAGTCAAGGATAACAGATAGGTAGGAGACCTGTGTCACTGGTAAGGGTGGCAGAGTGTCCTAAATAGCAATATATGGCTGTTATTCTTCATTCTCCAAGAGAACCAAAATGGCATGCCTGAGCTGGGGTCCAAGTGGAGTGGGTCTATAGCTAATCAATATAGGCTCAGAAGGCTCTACCACAGGTGATCACAAACAGGCCATATGAAAATGCAGAGGGGAGATATCTCTAAATTTGAGCATCTCACCTTTTTTTTTTTGAGCTACTGTAATTCTTCTTTGGTCATGGAGCACAATGCCTTCTTTGATAAAGGCATGCCATGCTAGGGGATCCTGTGGCAGTGTCTCCCAAGTCTCACAATCCATTCCGATATTCTTCAGAAAGATCTTGAGAGTGTCCTTGTAACACCTCCTGACTTTCATGTGAATGTTTGCCTTTTGTGAGTTCTCCATAAAATAGCCTTTTAGGCAAATGTATCTCTGGCATTCAAACCACATGGCCAGCCCATAGGAGTTGTTCTCTCTGTAGTAGAGTTGAATTCTTGGAAGATCAGCTTAAGAAAGGACCTCAGTGTCTAGTGACTTACTGTATAAGGTAATCTTCCGAATCCCCCTAAGACAATTCAAATGAAATTAATTTAGGTTCCTAGAATTACACTGGTAGTCATGTCCAGATCTCACAAGCATACCTTAATGAGGTTGGCACAACAATTCTGTAGATTTTTCAATTTGTTAGGCAGTCTTATACCTCTTTTCTCCCACCCTTTCTTTTGTAGCCTCCCAAACACTAAGCTACCTCTAGTAATGCATATGTTAACTTTATCATTTATATGTATATTGTTGGGAAATATATTGCCAAGGTAAGTTAACTTATCCACGGCTTTCAAAATTTATCCATTTTCTGTGACTTGTTTCCATGTATGGATGGTATGGTGTTGGCTGGTGGAGAACTTCTGTTTTCTTGATGTTAATTGTTAGGCCAAAATAGTATTACAGAAGTATAAAAGAAGAAATAGCTTAAGGGGAGAGATGGGTTCTATTTTAGGCATATTTTTCCTATGGGACATGAGGCTTGCAGTGTCCAAAAGGCAGCTAATGAGAGTTCTAGTCCCTATGCAGTCCCTCGTCCTATCCTAAGCTTTTGTAATTAATTCTTATTAAGTTTCTAATTGCTTAAAGTTCTGTATTAGTAGCTACAAATACATTTGCATAGTTAATATGTATATTTATGTATCCATACATGTGTGTATGTGTATGTGTATGTGTGTGTACCCCAGACATGTTTCTTTCATACTGAAAGGTATATTCAGGATGAAGCATCTTTGGCTGACTATTATGTGAGTTACTGTTCAGTCATTTTCAGTCATGGCTCACTCTTCTTGACCCCTTTTGTTTTCTTGGCAAAGATACTGGAATAGTTTAATATTTCCTTCTCTGGCTTACTTTATATATGAGGAAACTGAGGCAAACAGGATTCAGTGACTTGCCAGAGAAACACTTCTAATATCTGAAGCAGCGTTTGAATTCAGGAAGATGAGTCTTCCAGACTCCAAGCCTGTCCCTCTACCCACTGTGCCACCTGGCTGTTCTAATGAGTTATTTTTTTCTCATCAGATACCTAAAACTTATTGATGTCTATTTTTAACATTCTTTTTAGATTTATTTTTTGCTTTATTTTTCTAATTGTCTGTAGTCTCATTTAGGAATAGTAGTATGGTAAAAGGGAAATACTTTAGTTGAAACAATACAGCTCATTTTGGAAACACAATTCACAGATACCAGGTGACCTTAAACTATACTTGTTGTCTCTACTGTATGGAGAAGAGATTTGGATGAGGCAATCTCTAAAATGCCTTCCAGCACAAGAATTCTATGATCAATGTAAGTAAATGTAGTCTTGATTATTATCCAGGTATTTTGTCACTCAGAAAAGCATAACTTTATCATTTTGTATATTATATTTTAAATATAAAATCAATGATACTCATTTAAAAAACAGATTAGGGATTAATCATGCATTATTCTTTTTCTTAAGCAATCTCAGTCTCCATGTAGTCTATGAAGACTTGTGAAAAAAGAAAATATATCACTACAAATGTATTGAAGAGATGACTATGATCCAGAGAGTCATTTAACAGAATACAATGCAGATATGTTAACCACAGTTTAGAAATATGCCATTTTCCTACTGTTAATATATGTTCGTTGTGAAAAAGGTTTACATAATTGGCTTAATTCTGATCTTTCTCTAGCAGTAACATCAAGGACTTTGGTCTTATCACAATTTTTCATTGTTATTTTACAATAGTTCCATGGTAGCATCACCTTTCAGTGGTAACCATTTAACATTTGAAGGAAGTAGAAAGAAGATAGCCCTTAAAAAATAGGGATTTTTTTTGCTGCATCTTAATATTTGAGCTTTCTAGTATCATGGTAATTATTGCAACTGTAAAATATCAGCATAAGAGAAAAAGAAAATGACAATATAATTATTACAGACAGTCTTTACAAGAGAGAATAATTATTAACCATTTCTTACATCTGTAAATAGTGTACTAAATAGGATCCATTTTTTCTTAATGAAATAACACCAAAACACTTGCCTTTTTGGCATATTTTATTATTATCAGTGATAATATAGGACTTTCAGTGTTCTTAGGTAATGGGTTATTTCCATAGAAAAAGAACTTAGAAATATACAACAGAATAGAAGCCCTATATAAAATTTACTGCTGAATAAATTCATCTTGAATCATCATTCAGATTTTAAGGAAAGCATTTGAAAGTGTACTTGTCAAGATGGACACTAATCAATTATTATTTAAATGATCCTTTCTCAATATTGTATTAATCAAAAGACTTTATGGGAGCTTTTATACATGTTTCCAATTTATGTTAGCCTCATCTTTGTCTATTGTGGTTCCAGAAAGCTTTTAGTGAGCCTTTATTTGAGAAACTTCCATGATTTCTTTCTCCAGCTTTTAGTAACTCTGAAAACAGTAAAGCTGTTTGAGTATTCACTGTGGCAGAGAATTTTCTTGCCAGTAAATTCCAGTCTCTTCCTGTTTCTTGAAAAGACCAATATGGTACTTCCACTAAGTGTAGGATTGGGAAAATCAGCAGCATAGATGAATGTTTGTCGTGTTTTTATATTTTAAAATCAGTTGAGAAAAGTCAGCCACTTTTTTTGTTCTTGTTAATTAATTCCACCCGGAAAGAGGGAATACGATTCAAAAGTCAGACAGCTGTGAGTCTTAACAGTCATTGATGCTAATAACATTGGATAGTAACAAGATCTTGTCCTTATACTCTTGCGATGAGTCACAAATTTACCCAAAATAAGAATAACTGTCTTAGCTCCACAGATGATCCAAAATTTGAAGGGTCTTGACCAAAGGCCATGATATAGTTTGGGAATAATTGATCTAGAACTGCAAAGGATTTTAGAGGTCATTTAGTCCAAATTCTTCATTTTACAGATGAAGAAACTGAAGCCCAGAAAGGTTAATTGAATATTCCAAGGTCACACAGGTGATAAGCAGCAGAGCTGGAATAGAAACTCAAATCATGTGACTTGAAGTTCAGTTCTCTTTCCACACTGCTCTACACTGTCTCCCTGTACACTTGTATACTAGTATAATGGGAAATATTTCAAATAATAAATATTGCAAATAATAAAGTGTAGAGATATGATTCTGAATATATATTACATATTATTTGTGTGAACATATATTTCAATGAAAAAGTCCTATTTATCCTGTTCACCCCACCATCCCAGATAGCAATCATGATGACAGTAATTAAAAGCACAGCATTTAAAATATATGGAATAATAGACAATGAAGAATCTGGGATTTTTTTCTTTTTAATTTTGGACTAAACCTGTGATTTAATTCTGCATGGAATTCCTGGCAAGCAGATGACCTCTACCAATAAAACTCAGTAGGCTCTCTATAACTTATTATTGGAATTTTGCTTTGAGAAACCATTCCCAAAGATTTAACTCCTTTTTTATCTGGCCACTTCAGCTAAAGTTTGAAATGCTGAATAATATGTAGAAGTCTGATGTTTAAGACAATACCACTGCGTAGACTGGGTCTCTTTTATAACTGTTTAATTCACTCTATTACAACCACTGAAAGTTTAGTGACTAGAGACTGAAGTGGTTAGCTTCAAGGTCCATCAGGAAGTCCCCCTGAGAGTGCGATTGTCTCTCTCGCTGGCATTTCAGTGTATTGTAGAGGAAGAGAGGCAAAACTGAGAAAAGTGGCAGCAGCACCATCACTGTCAAGTTGTCACTATTTATTTTCCAGATTGCTAGTTCAAAAGGGAGGTGTAAATGGGACTTTAAAGGGTACTTCTTTTGCATAGAAACCTGCTTTCCTTACTAAAAGAAGTATGCTGTGAGGAGGTAGGAATCTCAAGGGGTCACTCTGTCCCCTTGTAGCTTCTTACTTTTTATATAATGCTAAAGATCTAGAACAAGGAGGAATCTCAGAAGTCCAACCCCCTCTTTTTTTTTGGAGGGGGGAAATCAAGGCAGTTGGGAGTGACTTGCCCAAGGTCACACAGCTAGTAAGTGTCAAGTGTTTGAGGTCAGATTTGAACTCAGGTCCTCCTGACTCCTGGGCTAGTGCTCTATTCACTGTGTCATCTAGCTGCCCCACAAACCCCCTCATTTTAACAGATGTAGAAACATCTGAGAGTTGTGAGAGTGTGAGAGCTGAAGTGAACCATCCAAGATCATATTAGTTACTACCATAATTGTCACAAGTGGAATTTCTATCCAAGCCCTCTGATTCTAAAGCCACTGTTCTTTCTATTATACTATACCTCCTCCTTCAATTTGTTTAAATCAGTTGGGCCATCCCCCCAAATTGAGGATTTCTTCTTGACTTGTTATCTTGATATTAACAATTCATTTACTTTATTTTCCATTCAAATTTAAAATCTTACCCTTACCCTTATAACCTTAGGGGCTTATCCCAGTCCCTTCCCTTTTTACTAACCTGTCTATTTCTTAATAGTTCATTATCCTTTCTATGGTTTTATAAGGGCTTTGTTTATGTAGTTAAATCACAGAATTCCACCTTGACTTTTCTGATTCTGTATTCTCATAGATATATTAAATAAAAATGTGTAATTCAAATTTGAGAAGGAAAAACAAAATCTCTTCTGCTGCTCTGTTTCATATTTCCTACATTGAAAAATAAATTTTGAGAACTATTGTTTTCATTAACTCCCATATTTTTCCAATATATCCTTCCCCTCCCTGACGTATAGATCCATCCCTTAGAGGAGAGAGAGAGGGAGGAGGAGGGAGGAAGGGAAGGAGAGGGAAAGGAAGACAGATAGGGAAAGAAGAAAATTCAGCAAAATTAAGCAACCCCTCAAATAAATCTTATATGAAGAGACCTATATCTATAGCTTCCCACTCCTGAAAATAATTATGTCTTCTCATTATGTCTTATTTTGGGTCAAGATTAGTCACTATAATTTTATAACAATTAGTCTTGTTTCTTTTGTTATTCTTTTCATTTACATTGTTGTAGTCATTTTATATAGAGTATTTCTAGTTGTGCTTACTTCTATTTGTATCCCACAATTCCTTGCATTCATCATATTCATTTCCTATATATTCAGGTATCACAGTTTGTCCAACTTTTCTCTTCTCTCTTCTCTCTCTCTGTCTCTGTCTCTGTCTCTCTGTCTCTCTCTGTCTCTGTCTCTGTCTCTGTCTCTGTCTCTCTCTCTTTCTCTTTCTCTCTCTCGTATTCTGTGCCACTACAAAAAATGCCTCTGTATTTTGGTGAATACTCTCTATATCAAAGTATTTTGACATTTTAGTCACTCTCTTGGAATAATTCCAAAGTACTTTCCATAATGGCTGGATAACTTCATTTCATGCTGTACTAATGATTCTCTAATCTTTCCTATTCTAATCTATTGTTATTTTTACTAGTTTGCAGGGTATAATTTGAAATTTTGTATGTTTTGTTTTTATGATCTTCTTTTTCATGATTTTGAACATCATTTTATACATTTGTCAATTGTTTGCAATTCTTTTGAGAACTGTTTGTTTATATCCTTTGGAACTGAGTAATTTTCTAATGTTCACTATTTGTGTGATTGTCCATAACATGAAGAAGATTCTGTGCTAGACTTGGAGGTCCACAGAAACAAAATCATCTTTCCACAGAAATTTATTACTGTGTGATCCTGGACAAGTTACTTTGTCTCTCTCAGTCTGTTTCTTCATCTATATGTTGAAATCATTTAAATGCAAATACTCCCCCAGGTGTAAGGATCAAATTAAATGAGATTATGCATGTTAAACATAATTAGAGGAACAATTGTCTGCATTTGGTGGAGTGGCATCCCACAAAGATTTCAGCACTGGAGATGGTGGGAACAATTTGTGCATATCAGCAACCCAATGGCCACCCTATAGCATTAGTGGTATTACTTGCTTTTCCTTGGGCCAGGGTCACAGACTCTGTGTGTGTCCACTCTCTCCCCTAATGCTTTGTGATAGATGCATTTGTGGCAGAATCATCTCCCGGTTTATGTGAGAGAAATGTTTTGTTGCCACTGTTTTTACAATGTCATTTAATTAAATGCCTTTAAGGTAATTGTATAACTAGCTCACTGGTGTCAAAGTCAGGAAGAAATGGGGACTACGAAACTGTACATAAGGATTCCTGTGTGCCAGAAATGACTTAGGTTATCACATATTAATACTGCCTGTTTTATTGTATTTTTACTTATTTTGTTAGATATTTCTCAGTTATGGTTAAATCTGAATGGGGCCATACTCAGGAGAGTTGTGGGCTGCATGCAGCTTGCAGACAATACCTCTGCTCTAGCTGGCTAGAGAAAAGGTAAATATTGATAGGAATTTGTGAGCTACACTTTTGGGATTACAGACTCATTGAGCATCTTGAACCTGGGGTTCCCAAACCTAAAGTCCCCAGCCCTGGGGAATCCCACCTATGAATGAAAGCAGTGGAATGAGAACCCCAAGAGGGTACTTTTATAAAATGTTAAAAACAAAAGCAAACATTGAAAAAAAAAGTTAAACCAAGCTCACTTACTGTGATAAAGGATTTCTGAGGGAATATAAAACTCCATTTATTCATCTCATTCAATATCAGTACAGTATGCTGAGGGAGTTACACTAAACCTCACTCTCTGATAGCATTTTAATTGATTATTTTGCTGTTTAAATGAAACAAAATGAACATTTGGAATTTTTCAAGCTGATATAATAAGCATTATATAGCACTATACTTCCCTTTCCAACTGTGCATTGAAAATTACGTAATTTGCCAATTTCAAAGGCATCATTGAATTACAGTTCTTCCATTATTTATGTCTGTGGGAAGCATGAGTTTAATGGACTTGAACTACATTGTAATCAATTACAAGTATTTAAGTAGTTCTGATTTAAGATTATCAATATATAATATCTCCAAATAAATAGATTCATAAATAAGATCAGAGTAAGAGGAAAACTTCTTTAATATTGAAAGCAAGAGAGATATGAATATATAGTTTTTCTAATTGTTTGTTGCTGTATTTCCTTTCTTTGTGAAGATATGAGATGGAGCCTGTAGAAAGTTTCATAATGAAAAAGGACTAGAGTTTCAGAAATGAATCTGAAGAACTCTATCTCTCTGTCTTTCCCTATTTTGTCTGTCTATCTCTCTTTTGCACAATTTCTGGAAAACTAAGAAATATATCAGGATAGAACAACAGGTCCCTGACAGTTTTAAATTTTATTTTAAAGGTCACCATCAGAGAACTATGTGGCAAAGTGGGCCAGAGGACTGAGTTACAAGTCAGAGGACCTGGATTTGAATCCCAGTTCTGCTGCCTGGTGCTTCTGTTACATAGGCTAACTAGCTCACTCAGCATTTAAAGATCTCAATTTGCTCATCTACATAGAAAGGGAGGGTATTAGATGACTTTTAAGATTTCTTCCAGTCTTAAATCCATAAAATTTTGAGTCAGTCATTTCAAAGCATTCAGAGGCCCAAGAGGTGATGTTATTCTAATGGATTTAATTTATCCTACATCCTCAGGCAGTGACATGTTCAACATGTGTGAATTTTTCTAGGTGACAGAAGCTTACCTCATCAAGCACCATGTAAAATATTATTTAACTTAAAATCATTTTATGGAAATTTTGTGAAAGATATTGTACAATTTATCTGCCATTATAACCAAGTGATATTGAACATAATTTCAAATTTTATGCTATCATTATTAATATCATGAACTATACTCTGTTATAATATAGTTTGGGGTCCGCTTTTTAATTTTTCTCTCTACTCCCTTAGGCAGTCAATTGTTACTTCTTCTCCTTTTATATTGATAATTATCCCAGAAATTCCTATTTCCTCTATTTATCACTTATTACTTCACAACTGTTCAAACCTAGGAAGCCAGATGACCAAGATTTTAAAGAACTTGATGTTAAATAAGAGTTTAGATTTTTAGTGATGGCCTTAAAACAAACAGAATCATTTCAGTAGGTGTATGTTGTGACACCAGTTTTGGCTGCCTAGAAACCATTTTCATTATAGATTTGGGGCTGGCTTCTAAAGTTTTAAAACTATCATAAGGAGGACTTCTGGATAAGTAATATGTTCCTATACTAACATAACTCTTTAACATCCTACTTCTTATTATGCCATGTTGGTCAAATTCAATAAACATTTTAATCAACATCTTAATCTCAGTGTCTTTTTATTTATTATTGAGGTTTCTGTTTAGTAATATAGGATCATACATAGATCTATTCCTGGAAGAGGGCTCCAAAACCATCTAATACAGTCTCATTTTATAGATGAGCAAACTAAAGCCCAGGGGTAGAGTGACTTTCATAGAATCACCATCATAAGGAGTTATAAGAACCTAAGTTTAGAACTTAGCCCCTCTGACCCCAGTCATTGCTCTTTCTGCTGTGTCATAATAGAAACTATTCATAAAAATGAATATGCATTTAGCTTATATTTTATTTGTAAAATTTTCACTAATGTCCCAGCAAATTTGGAAGAATGATATTCATAATAATTTCTTACTGTAAAAGGAAAATGAGCCTCCCTTTACTGTCAATATGTTCTCTTTTACTTGATTTTATTTTTTAATCTGAACTAAAATACTAAAAATGAACATTTCCATATACACATAAGAACACAAAAAGTAGATATGTAAAGTCATAGATTTCCTCCACATTTTATACTCATATATACATAAGTATATATATATGCATATATGTATATATGCATACACATACATACATAAGAGAGGGAGAGAGAGACAAAGAGGGAGAGGGAGAGGGAGGGAGGGAGAGAGACAGAGAGAGAGAGAGACAGAGACAGAGACAGAGACAGAGAGACAGAGACAGAGAGAGACAGAGAGAGAGAGGGAGAGACAGAGACAGACAGAGACAGACGGAGACAGAGACAGAGTGAGAGAGGAAGAGAGAGGGAGAGAGGGAGAGAAACAGAGACAGAGACAGAAAGGACAGAGAGAACAAAATGTAGCGTACAGAGTTTTTAAAAGCCGTGGTTTTCTGGCAGTCCAATGGAATTCATAAATTATCTCCATGACCTGTTTTCCAGGTCTGTTTTTTATGATATAAGATAGCTTAGATTTTTTCGCAACTTTTAAATAATTTTGCTCTAATATTTTTGCTAAATAATTTCCTTGATCTATTCTCATCATCAGGGA
>JAQQSW010008941.1:0-13349 GCA_028646575.1 Pseudocheirus occidentalis
AGCTCAGCAATCCAACTTTAGATTCCTTTTTGGGGATCAAAAAGGATCAAATCATGAAATGGGAGGAAGACAACACAGTCAGAACTCCTGCACCAAAAGCTTCCAAGAAAAATGTAAATTTGTTACAGGCCATAGAGGAGCTTAAGAAGGATTTTGAAAACCAAATAAGAGAAGTGGAGGAAAAATTGGGAAGAGAAATGAGAATGATGCAAGGAAATCATGAAAAGACAGTCAACAACCTGACTGAAGAAAATAACACCTTAAAAAATAGACTAACTCAAATGACAAAAGAGGCCCCAAAAGCCAATGAGAAGAATACCTTAAAAAGCCAAATTTTCCAGATGGAAAAAGAATCTCAAAAGCTCACTGAAGAGAATAATTCCTTTAGAATTAGACTGGAGCAAATGGAAGCTAATGACTTTATGAGAAATCAGGTTACTATTAAACAGATCCAAACAAATGAAAAATAGGAGGCAATGTGAAATATCTCATTGAAAAAAAAACACTGATCTGGAAAACAGATCCATGAGATACAGTTTAAAAATTATTGGGCTACCTGAAAGCCATGAACAAAGAAAGAATCTAGAAATCATCCTTCAAGAAATTCTCAAGGAAAATTGGCCTGATATCTTAGAACCAGAGAGCAAAACAGAACTTGAAAGAATTCACCAATCACTTCCTGAAAAAGATCCCAAAAAGAAACCTCCTAGAAATGTTATAACCAGGTTCTGGAGTTCCCAAATGAAAGAGAAAATATTACAAGCTGCCAAGAAGAAACAATTTGAATACTGTGGAAACACAGTCAGGATAACCTAGGATCTAGTAGCTTCTACATTAAGGGATCAAAGGGCCTGGAATATGATATTCCAGAGATCATAGGAGCTAGGATTAAAATCAAGAATCACCTACCCATCAAAGTTGAGTATAATGTTTCAGGGGAAGATATGGTCATTCAGTGAGGTGGAGGACTTTCAATTATGTACATGCAACTGGGAAATAAGATATACAGGCACTGGGGTAGGGAGATCTTATCTTGCCCTACTGGAAAGTCAGAGGGGCAAGGGGGAGGACATAGGACAGAGCAGATTGGGGGAAGGGGTATACAGTGGGATTACTGTTTTGGGGTGGTGGGTAGGGGAAAGATGGGAAGAAAATTTATAACTCAAAATCTTGTGGAAATGCATGATATAAGCTAAAGATAAACAGAAGTTAATTTTTAAAAAGAACACTGAGAGAGTGGAGAGAGGGACTAGGACTTAACATAGCTGGAGAAAATCATAAAACCATGCTGCCTGGGACCTCTTCAAATTTATGTTACGTAATCTCAACTGGGCCCTTCCTACAATATGACATCCCCCTTATTCTGTTTACTATCTCACTCATCTTAAGCAACTTTCCAGACCTTTTCATCTTTCCTCAAACTTTCCATGGCTCCACTTCCACCACCCTCTCAGCTGAGAACTTTGGCATATATTTTTATGAAAAAAGTTTGGCCAGTCAGTCAACAGACATTTATTAAGCTACTATGTGCCAGACAGTTTTCTAAGTGCTAAGGATACAAAGAAAGGTAAAAAGATGGTCCTGTCCTCAAGGAGTTCCCAGTCTAATGGGTGAGACAACATGGCAAACAACTATGTACAAACAAGATGTAAAATCAACAGGGGGAGGGACTAGAAGGAAAAAGATTGTGAAAGGCTTCCTGGAGAAGATGGAGTTCAGTTGGGACTTGGTGCCCTCAACAGTACTAGGGGACTTTGGAAAGGAAGATGGTTTGGGGTGCAAGATAACAGGTTTCATTTTGGACGTGTAGAGTTTAAGATGTCTACTGGACATCCAGTTAAAGATTCTGAAAGACTGATGAGAGATTGATTGGTGATGAGAGATTGGAGGTCAGCAGAGAGACTGGGGCAAGAGAAGAAGATCTGAGATTCGCCAGCACAGAAATGGTCATTAAATCCATGGGAACTGAAGAGATCCCCAAGTGAAATAGTAAAGAGGGAGAAGAGAAAAGGGCCGCAGGATAGAGTCCTGGGGGAAATGTAAAGTTAGAAGATGTGATATAAGAGGAGACAGAGAAGGATGGGTCAGAGAGGTAGGAGGAGAACCAGGAAAACCTAGTGGCCTGAAAACCTAGAGAGAAAGAGTATGAGGAAAGAGAGGGTGATCTAGAGTGTCAAAGGCTGCAGAGATGTCAAGGAGAATGCAGACTGAGGAAAGGCCTTTGGATTTGGCAATTAAGAGATCCCTGGGAACTTTGAAGAAACCCATTGCAGTGGGATGATGAAGTCGGAAGCTAGATTGTAAGGGGTTATGAAGTGAATGGGAGGAGAGAAGTGGAAGTGTCTGGTATAGACAGCCTTCTCAAGAAGCTTAGCAGCAGAGATATGGGACAGTAGTGGGATTGGAAGGAGCGAGTAAAGGTTTTTTGAGGATAGGGGAGATATGAGCACATTTTTAGGTAGTAGTGGCAAGGGGCAGCCATTTTGGACAGGGAGAGATTGAAGTGAGAAAATAGGGAAGAACGAGGAGGCGATCTGATAGAGGAAAGAGGTTGGAATGGGATCATTTGTGTATATAGACAGATTCACTTTGACAAGGAGAAGGGCCACCTCGTCGGGGGAGACTGGGCTAAAGAAAGACACCGGAGCAGAAGGCACCTGGATGATGGGAAATAAGAAGAGGTCAACAGGGAACTCTCAGAAATGGCCACAGTTTTTTCAGTTAAATATGAGGGAAGGTTCTAAGGTGAGAGGTCTGGGGGCAGGAGAGCCATAGGAGGTTTGAGAAAGGATGAAAAGATTTGGAAGAGTTACTGTGGAGAGCAAGTTAACAATACTGATAAGAGGCTAGTGCTTACCATGTGCCAGGCACTGTGCTAAACACTTTATATTCATTCATTCACTCATTCATTTAGGAGGGAGGAAGGCAAGGTGATTGGGGCTAAGTAAATTTCCCAAGGTTACACAGCTAGTAAGTGTGTCATGTGTCTGAGGCCAGATTTGAACTCAGGTCCTCCTGACTCCAGGGCCAGTGCTCTACTCACTGCACCACCCAGCTTCCCCAACACTTTACATTTATTATCTCATTGGATCCTCGCAACAATCCTGGGAGGTAGGTACTGTTACCACCCTCATTTTACAGATGAAGAAACTGAGGCAAACAGGTTAAGTGACTTACCCAGGGTCACATAGCTGATAAGTGTCTTGGAACTCAGTTCTTCCTGACTCAGGTGCCATAAGGGAAGTACAAGGGAGAATTGCCTAGCAGCAGTGAGGTCCCTGTTGTTGCATAACAGAAATTTGTAGTGGACCCAATCAGAATGATTGCATGATTTTCTTCACCTTCATTCAGCAGCATAATGGGAAGTTGAGGCAAGGGGAAAAGGTGACTGATGGCAGGGTATTGAAGGCTGCCAGGGGTGAGGAATAGTAGGGCTTCTAAAGAATAGGACAGTATAGTTATCCCTTCCACATCTCAGGGCTTAAGGGTGTGGCACCCCCTTCCTCCATCTGGAAAATCCAAGTAAAATATTTTATCCCTCCCTGCATACCAGGGAAGAAGTCTGAATTTTTTTTTCCTTTTCTTTCATACGATGTTTATAGTACCTTATTGTAAAATTTGGGTTAAGTATTTAGTCATGGGCTCTGTGTCATCTGTGGCTTCCACAAAACTTCCCCCAAATTCCCATTTAATTTCTTATGCCAATCTGAGATATGTGAAAACTGGCATGTGGAAGGGATAACTGTATAGAGTTGAACTGGTTCACTAAGGGGTAAATGAAGATGGGGAAAAAGAGTGTGACTAGTGCAGGGGTGAGGCCTGGGAAAAGACTAAGGGCTCATGGTATGGAAGAGAGAAGGACTTGCTAATTGAAGGGAAAAAGAGAGGTGGAAAGCCAATATATTGTGATCAGAGAAGGGGATTTCAAAGTTCTTGAATGTGGAGGTGGGACATTTGTGGATGATGGCAAAGTCAAGGATAGGACATCTCTGTGTCCCAGCAGAGCCTATGATTTCAATTTCTATGCAAATGATTCTCCTATCTATTTATCTAGACCCCACCTATCTCCAAACCTCCAGTCTCACATCTCAAACTGGATGTCCTGTCGACATCTTCAAGTCCAAAACCCTCCCCTCTTCCTAACTTCCCTATTATTGTCCTCCTAGTTACTCAAGTAAGTGTGTAGGTGTCCTCCTCAAGGTCCTTGTTCTCTCAGTCTCTCTGTCTCTGTCTCTCTCTCTCTCACACACACACACACACACACACACACACACACACACACACACACACACCTCTCCCCTATGTCCAGTCTGTTGACAATTCTTGTCCATTCTCTTGTATATGCCGCTGATACTACTGCCTGTCACCCTGGACTATGAAGTAGCTGCTTGGGGGGGGCAGTGAACTCTACCTGTCTCAAGTCTCTCCCCATTCCACTTCATCTTCCACTCAACCATCAAAGTGATTTTTTTTTATTTTACTCTTAATGCCCTTCTTAAGTTGGCTCCTTCCTCCCTTTCCAGTCATCTTCCATCCTCTACAATCCAGTGACACTGGCCTCCTTGCCATGTGATAATCCTTTTTCCTTAGCTATCCCCTGTGCCTGGAATTCTCTCCCTCAACATTTCCATCTCCTGGCTTCCTTCGAGTTTTAGCTCAAATTCCACCTTCCTTAAGAAGCCTTTTCCAGTTGTCCTTAAGGCTAGTGCCTAACCTCTAAGATTATCTCCAATTAATCCTGTGTATGTCTTGTTTGTTTGCACAGAATTGTTCACCTTAGTATGTGAGCTCCTTGAATCCAGGGATTGTTCGTACCTTTCTTTGTATTTCCAGGACTTTGTATAATGCTTGGCCCATGCAAGCAGGTGCTTGATAACTGCCTGTTGATTTGTATAGACTTGACTTGAGTCAGGTCACAGCTCTGGCATATATCCCCCACCTAGGAAGCAGGAAATGGCTGTTGGTCCAGCATTAAAGACCATAAAAGGTATGGTCAAACAGATCAGAAGAGAAGCAGGAGAAAGCAGTGTCTTAAAAACTTGGGGAGAAGAGAGTATCTGGGTGGAAAAGATGGTCAACAGTGTCCAGTGCTGTGGAGAAATCGAGGATGACTGGGTACAGGTAAGTGGCTTTAGCCATAATGCTAGCATGCATGCAAAGCCAGATTGTAAGGGTTTGCCAAGTGACTAGGAGTTGAGGAAGTGATTCAATGAAAGTATCTGCTAGATCTGTCAAGGTGAATGGTAAAGGACTTGCGTGCCACACCTCCCTCCCCACCCCCCAGTTGTGAGACTGTGTTGTGAGGTAAAGTACATAGCCAACTTGAGAGCACCATTCCATTAGGACTCAGTAATTGTGACTCAGTCTAAGAGCAGGAGGCAAAAGGAAACAAAAGGATAGCTTTGCAAGCTAGAGTAGAAGGGAGAAATTGGTTTCATCTGATGTCCTTTCCCCTGCTCCAACTAGCACCACTTGGGGAAATGCTTTGTGGACTTATTGGCGTGCAAAATGTAAAAGGGGCTGAAAGTCAGGTTTCAATTCAATTGGGCAAGCATTTATTAGCCAGCTATTATTACAAGACACTGGCTTTAATGCTTGGGGCTATAAAAGATACACGGTCAGTCCCTGTCCTCATAGAAATTATAGTTCATTAGCTGAGTAAACAGTAATAGTCATGGTACAAAATCAAATATGCTAAGTGCATCAGCACTCCCTGGAGTGGAAGGGAAATTACTGCAAGCTATGGAGAGCAGGCAGAATGGGGGAGGAAGGGGTTTATATGCCAGGTACTGTTACAAATAGGATGCCATTTGATTTGAATTAGACCTTGACCTAGAGGTAGAGTTTCTTTCTTTCTTTTTAAAAATTGTTTTATTCTCAGTTCTGAATTCATGCTCTCTTTCTGCCAAGGAGTAGGATTTCAGTAGGGGTAGGATTAGCTTGGTTTCAGTGCATACTGTGACCTCAAACTCTAGTGGGACACAGAGACCCTCTCTTACATGACTGGCCTTTCTTACTTCCCTTTTTGACTCCTTATCACATTCTCAAAGAGGCTTGTGTAGACGATACACTCTTCTTAAGCCCCAATCTCCATCCCACCCCAAGCTCACTAGCCTCTCAGTGCAAAGAGACAAGGGCATCCTGCCCACAGCACTTATCTACTTCTAAGAATCTGAGTTGACCAGAGGATAATTTTTGTGCAGGAATTATGTACAATAGTCAGCATACTCATAACTTCAGCATGACTTTGACTATTAAACATGCATTTTTAAACTGGATGCATTCCAGGCACATAAGAGATACATATGAGAGAAGGCAGATTGGAACTAAGTTGTAAGAGACCTTCCAAATTCAGTATAAAATGTGTTTGGTAGTTCATGAAGAGTGACATCATCAGAGCTGGAGATGACGGTGGTTGTGGGTGGGATGGACTGGAGACAAAGTTAGGAAGCTGTTGTCATGCCTCAGGTAAACGGACTTGGATAGTGGTGTTGGCGATGGAAAGAAGAGAACACATTCTCCTGCTAGAACAGAGACAATTTAGCAGCTTGTTGAAACTTCTCCAGTGGAGAAGTCAAAGACAAGAAATTTGGCTCCTTAGTGATAAGTATGATGGGATCGTTCATAGACATAGCAAAGGAGACAGGTTTGAGAAAAGATGAATTCTGTTTTGGACATGTATAAAAGAAATGATTCCAGGCACAAAGAACTCACTCTCATAGCCTAGCAGGAAGATGTGAGAGAAGGTGTTTGTTGAAGGGTAGAATGAGGTCCAGAAGGCAAGGGGCACACATGATAGAACAAGGAAGACAACAACTCTTCCTCCGAGTCTAGAGAGGAAGAGAACATCCGAGATAACTTCTCAGTACAAAAAGTTAAGATCGTCCTGCTGAGGATCAGGGGTTAGAAGGGGGTGGACAGAGATTGGGGCTGGAGGAGAGTAGGGAACCAAGTCAGGAACCAAGTCAGGAACAGCCATTTGGGATGTGTTAAGGAGGTGATAAGTAGATAAAAGGCTAGCCTCACAGGAGTGGGTCTCTATGTTCCAACCAGGGAGCTGTAGTCTGAAGCAAGCAATAAGCTGGAACATCTAAGGGTTTAGATGCTTAATTTTTTCATGGTTGTGGACAAAAGCACCAAAAGCAAGCTAGTCTTTTAATAAACGTCCCCTCCACCCCCAGCTTCAAAGGGAAAACTGACCAATGCTGAGAAATGAAGCCAGTAGAAGTTTGAGACAAGATGGAGAGGGATTTTTGGAAAATAAAACTATGACATTGAACCGAGTAAGGTCAGGAGGGAAGATTTATTATTATTTATGAATAATTTAAAAAGAAAAAAGTCTAACATGTTCATCTGGTGGCTCAATCAGACACTGTACACAATATATACATATTGGGGAAAATTCAAATCCAACGAGGTCCTAAAGAAGAGTCTCATTCGTCAGAGTCCAAATCACTGTCTCCAGGAATCGAGTGGCAATCCTCACTGTCGTCCTCGTCCTCAGACAGCCGAACCTGGCTGAGGACACTTGGCCCACCACGCTGCTCTTCTTCCTCTTCCTCTTCCTCCTCTGATACATCGTACCCACCTATGCTGCTAAAGCTTGTATCTCGAGTATTGGATTTGGGGTCCGGCTCCTCATAGCTCCCATAACTGAGGAGATAAAGTCACAGGCTCATGTAAGTTCTTGAACTGAGGGGATGTCCTCACTCTCCCACTTTCCACCCTCAGATGAGCAAAGTGACCTACCCTGGAAACCCAGAATGTGAGACCTGACCACAAATGCTGCCCTGCCTGCCATATAACAATCTGGAGACTTCAAGGACAAGGAGCTTAGCTAGAAGAGCTCACCCTTTCTGCCACTTTGCAGAGATCATAATGTATCACTGTACCCTCAGACCCTCCCCATGGTAGGATGCTGTGGTACAAAGGACCCCCTCCTCGCCCTCCCGTCTTGCTGCTGCTGCCCATTACCTGATGTTGCTGTCCTCCATCCCATGAGAGGCCTCACCAGCATCTCCTTCATACGACATCATGCTCTCATCATTATCCATGCCCATCCTTGTGTTCTCGTGCATCACATGGGGCTGTTTGGGCCTCATTCCACCAGATTCCATGTCCGAATCACTGCCGCTCTCACTCAGCTGGATAGCTGTACAAATGGAAAGGCACTGGTTCACTGGCCTGTACCTACCCTACCCTGTTTCCCATGTTTTGGCAGGATAAGCTTGACAGAAGCACCATTTCTTAGCTAGCCTGGCCTAGGAGCCTCTGCAAAACAATTATTCATAGAAAACTTGTTTGCATGTCTTCCTTTGCAGCTTTCCAGCGCTAGGCTCCCGGGAGACAACTGCATGATCTAAAGTCTGAAAACAGGAGGTTGAATTTATTCCCTTTCCCCCTAAATGCAATATTGTCGACATAGCTTCTCTGAATCCCTTTGCCATATTGGACATACCACATGCGTCTTAGTCCTGGCCATTCTTAGCACCTCATCTCCCAGCCTGCTGCAAATGATCTAATCATGCATGACTTGGTTGGGCACCAAGACCACAAGGAAGAGAGGACGTATGGCCAACAGCTTTCAGTGTGGCCGCAAAGTCACTATGGCGAGCCAGACAGGAACAGACCAAGACTTACAGGAAAAAGGATTATCTCCTTCATCATCGCTCCCGGCATCTTCCTCCTCATCCTCCACATCAGACATAAGCAAATCTTCATACAAGACGCTAGACTGAGGCTGCTGTGCAGCCCCTTCCTCTTCATCTGCAAGGTCACCATCCCCATCTTCTTCCTGTATCACACAGACAGACAAGATAATTCCCACTAAGGGACACGGGCGACAGACCAAAAGCCACTACCAACTTAATCCACCATCTCAGAAAGAGCAAAGTGATTTGGTGAGCTGGCTACTCTGTCATACAATCTGGGTTTGATTCACTGTTGTCATTTTGGAGGTGAGCCCGCTCTGCGCTCATGGGACTCTTCTCCTAAGGATATGAGTGGTCTGAGGCTTTCTATAAGCATACTCACTGGGGCTGGAATCTTAGGTTTCCCATCCTTCTCCTCCTCCTCCTACCTTTCAATACCTACATTGGAGTCTTCCTCACCCAGCCTACCCTGACCCTGGTACATCTGAATAAGGAACACGAATAGCATGCCACTGAGTAGGGTGTCAACAGAAGGGGTGGTCAGGACTCAGAGCAGGTGCCCATCATGGAATGGCCAGCCAACCCCAGTACTGGTGGAGACTGTTCATGGAGCTTAGGGTCTGTGGACTTTTCCCTGAATTCCTTCTCTGGGATAGATCCTCAAGTCTAGAGTGAGTCCCTGGAACACAACAGGGTATTTATGTAGTCCATTTCTACTACTTCTTCCTATGGAATGTTAGGGGAAACTTCCTTTTTAATCATAAACTCTCTTTAGGCTGAATTATCCTGCTCAAGCTAGATGACCAA
Organism: Pseudocheirus occidentalis; assembly: GCA_028646575.1. Taxonomy (NCBI): domain Eukaryota; kingdom Metazoa; phylum Chordata; class Mammalia; order Diprotodontia; family Pseudocheiridae; genus Pseudocheirus; species Pseudocheirus occidentalis. The sequence continues at coordinate 9,459 of JAQQSW010008941.1, forward strand.
GAACAACTCTTGGGCTTCTCAGGCCTTTCACTGTGGATCCCTAAAGAAAGCTGTAAGAATTCCTGGCCTCCTACCACCTATAGAGAACATTTTTCAGTCAGCTCCTGAAATTAGTTGGGTCTGTTCTTCCCCAAGAAAGAAACAAAACTATAGTGTTTCCTTTGAGCTGCCCATCAGGTTACCCTGACATGTCACTTTTCACAAACAAATGTTTCACAAACGTTACTTGCACTTCTGTTGTGGTATCCATATGGGAACCTAGGATCCAGGGGCCATTACCTGTCGATGGAGAAGTCAGTCATGTGACCTGTCACTTTTCTGTCCACATTTCAGGCTTTCTTTGCAGAGAATCAAAGGGCTAGTGGCTTATCGTGACTAATACCCCATTTCCAGGTGGGAACAATTCTCACCTGTACCCCTTGCTTCTCTGGGGTGGTAGTTGGCGTGTCCATGGCAGACATATTGCTTTCATCTTGGTATACTGAGGCATCTCGAGACATACTTAGGGATGTGTTCGTATCATAAAGGTCAGGAGGCTGTGGTACAAAACACATTTCTTACCATTTCTTTAGAAGAGGAAAGTAAGAAATGTTTAGAGGACCCAACATGAGGAGCATTCTTCAAAGCAAAGGGCATAGCAGCCTGGTACTAAAAAAGGAAAGCCAGGTTTGGAGGGATCTGTAAAGCGGCCCATTCTCACAGCAGGTGCCAAAAAGAACATAAGTGAGACCGGTAATGGCAGGGCTTCACTCTCTTCTAAGCTTTGTCTCTTATGCAGAGGCCTGTAAGGTCAGTGCTAACTTATATGGCTGCTTTAGAAATAATGGACTGTTTTCTGTGGTATCAAAAAATAAAGGGAGAGAAGGAAGAAACTGGGACAGGATGAGAAAAAAAGACTTCCTGATGGGGCTTGGAAAGAGTTTCAAAAAATTCAGAAGAGTTTCTTTTAAAATATAACCAATAATCAGTATAAACAAATAAACCAGTATAACCAATTTTTCTTTCTTTTTTTTGGAGGCAGAGTTAAGTGACTTGCCCAGGGTCACACAGCTAATTAAATGTCTGAGGCCACATTGTAACTCAGGTCCTCCTGACTTCAGGGCCAGTGCTCTATGCACTGTGTCACCTAGCTGCCCCACCAATTTCTTTTAAAGTATAACCAAGCCTCTAGAAACTACATCAGAAACTTAAAATAACTCTTTAAAAGCCTCCAGAAAGAGAGCTAACATCACTCTGATAATTGCCAGCTTAGTATGCCAGCTTTGTGGCATCATAGCTTAGCTAAGTATAGCCAAGGATGAGTCAAAGTAGCGGGGCAGACAGCTCTGTGTGAGAGGAGCAGATCGCCTTCATCTCCATGTGATAGAGGCAATGCTTGAGCTACTCAGGTCTCATGATGATAGAAAAGCCAAGTGTAAAATCAATGCTCTGAGAAGGGAAATGGGCAGCCAGGAGGCCCACAGGGCTCAAGAGCAGTATGGCCCAGCCCTACAGCCACCAGGGTCCTCTGCTCAGAAAAGGTCATGAAGAAAATCCTCATAGGAAAGAGCAGGAAATAACTCAATTTAGGAACAAAAAAGTACCAGAGAATCTTGAGGGAGTGAGGAGACTAGAAGAAGAGGCTCTGGCCTGAGCAGTTAAGAAGCTGGCAGACCCCTCTCTGCCCACTAGCCCCTTGGCTGCCCTCTTCAGAATTCAGCAAGATCACCATCAACCAAAGATTCGTTTAGCTTGGCCCTGAAGACAAGAAAACATGGGAGTATGTAGGGAAGGGACTGAGTCCAAGACCAGTTCAGAAGCCAGCACTCCCGATTTTCTGCAACAGGAAAACCTACACAGGAGATCCCTGGGCCTTACTTACTTGAGGAGTATAAGGCCCTGGGGTCATTGGATCCAAACTTTCCAAGTCGGCCTCTTCCAAAGCTGCTTCCTTAGCTGTGCATATGTCTTTCTCAAGCTGAGTCAGGTGTTCATCATACTAGAAAAACAACCAAAATGTAGTTAAGTATGCCAAGAATGGAGGCCATTTGTTCAAGCTGGGTCCCAGGGAAGCAAATTTTGCCACCTACCTCAGCCAAAGTCTGGTGACAGATGTTCACAATCTCCTGAGCAGTTTTAGTATACTGACTATCGGAACCTGTAACAAAAAAGGAAAAAGTCATCATGTTGGCCGCCGTCAGATCTGTCATTGCACCACCAGGATGGCGCCGTTATCTTAGTACCCTTGGCCACTAACTACCGTTGGCCAAAGTCACTTCTCCTCTTTGGGCCTCAGTTTCCTGCTCTACAAAAAGAAGTTGGATTAAGGGACCCCAGGTGTCCCTCCAGATCTAACCCTGGGAGCCTCTGATCTCAAGCTTGGCATTTAGCTTCATTATTTGGAGGTGCTTGTCAGCTAAATAAGAAAATTCTCCATTTGAATAGAGATATCAATCCCTCTGTAGAAAAGGACAGGAATCTCTGACTAAAATGATGATTGCATTGGTCTCCAGTATTTACCAGAACATGAAGCAGAGAGACATGGCCTGTGAACCTCAAATCCTGTATCCACACAGATCACAAACTTCTTTGAGAACAGAACAGCCTATTTAAGGTAATGGCCTTCTCAGAGATTCACTGAAATGTGTCCACTGAAGTTCTGCCTGCTCCAAGCCCAAATAACAGAGAACAATGTCATCAGTTCCCAAGTTAATGATTCCCCAGTGCCAAGAGAGTCAGAATCTAAAGTCAGACCAGGAACGCTCCAAGTAAGTGAGAAGAGAAGCTAATCAATTCTGGAATCTGGAGAGTCCTAGCTCTTGTGGCCTGATTTGTTTCTCCCAGTGGGCCCTCCAAAACTTTGAGGGGAAGAGAGGATGCTTCCCATTGACAGGGACAGACCACTGCAGTTAACAGCTGGGGTTCCCACAGGTCAGAGCATTTCCACAATAGTCAGGGCAGCCATGAGGCTCTTGCAGAATACTCTCTGCTACTTGGGTCAAATCCAAAGAGGGACCAAAGCCGTGGCCAGCGAGAGGGGAAATCCTGACTATACATATCTCAACCTCTCAGCAGCTCCAGACCCTCACTTTTGGGGCGGAGCCAAGATGGCGCGTAGAAGCAGCAAGGTCCCGCAGCTCCCACACCCCCACCCTAAACACTCATAAAATATGAGCCCAGACAAAGTCTAGGAAAGTCTAGGACTCTCAGACTCACAAAAATACAGAGAACACAGCTCTTGCTGAAGGCAGCTCGGCAGCAGGGACTCAGCATGGCCGCCAGACGGAAGGCTGGTACAGCCGGAAGCCTAGACGGCAGCCAGGCCTGGGGCCCTGGGAAGGAGCTGAACCAAGCCCTGCAGCCAGCCTGCAGAGGTTCTACAGCCTCCAGCACCTCCACATCTGCTAAGGCGTGAGGAGCAGGACGGGAGAGAGGCAGCTAGCACAGCAGCAGAGCAGAGACCCAGCCAGCCCAAAACCGCAGCCGGCCAGGCAAGACCTCAGGGCGGCCAGGAGGAGCAGCTTCCCAAACAGCAGCTTGAGTCTACTTCAAAGAAAATCTAAAGCACCGGCCTAAGGGGATCTTTAAATCTTCAGACAGGTTAGTGAAAGTGAAACTTTGAAAATTAATTTGGGGGGGGTAAAGCAGTTCAGCCATTCTGCCCCCGGGGCAAAGAAGCAGTGGGGGAAGGGAACTGCTGGATCCACCAGCCACCCCCACCAGGCTGCTTCAGAGCCCCCGGCCTGCAGACTCAGCAGGGGGGCTGAATCGATTGATCAGGGCCAAGTGCTCTTGTGTTGAGTGGCCTGGATCCAGATCGTGGTCTTGGGTGGTGGTCCTGGGGTGCACTTTCAGCAAGCCAAAGCTAGGGGGACTTGCAACACCCCCCCTAATAGCGCCGGCAGTTGGGAA
>JAQQSW010008942.1:0-13349 GCA_028646575.1 Pseudocheirus occidentalis
AAATCAAACTGGGGAGATATAAAGGGCTTCTCTTGTTTCAGCGAGGGCTAATTTAAGATTACATTACATATTTTCAGTGGACTAAATCACCAAAGTTTCATGATATTCTCCAGTTTATTTAAGAAGCATGAGAAGATGGCTAAGGGAAGTTGACAGTGGGAATAATCTAATACTGATACATAGCATGACAGGATCAGTTATAGAACATGGGGGCACGACATTGAAGAAAACGTTCAGTATAGAGTTGAATCAAGAGATCAAGATGTGTAAGGGAGGAAAACCTAACCAATGAAAGATTATTTGCTTTGGAAACAACTGAGAGACTGAGGGATTACGGTTCTTGCTGAGGGCATAGAACTGACTTAGGGGGTCATAAGGCAAAGGGGAAAATGGTATGATAAAAAACACTATGATCAGATAAAAATATGTCATATTTCATGAACAGGGAACTGGAATATTTATAGAATATAAAACCAAGGGTATGACCATCTTTAAGTAACTGAATTAAGATGAAAAAGTTGTAAAAAGTGAGTAAACTGAGGAATAGAGAAGGCAGTGATTTGTTTTTGTTTGTTTCTTTGTTTTGTTTTTGAGAGAGAGAGAATCAGAACACATGTTGATGATTCCTAACTGTGATGGTAGGATTTGATAAACTGGGCACTGTACTCGTTGATAGAAGAAGAATATCCTGAAGGTTATTAGGGAACATGTAGCAAAATCTTGCCTTGATGATAAATAGAGAATTGAAACTTTCTTTTAATAGAATGTTTAGAATTTTTTAGTACAAAATTTGTAAAACTGGATAAATGGAAAGTATTTGATTGAGTCACATATTCCGTTTTGCAATGCTTATAACTTTTTTTTCCCATTTGAATCAGATCCAGATAATGTACGATATCTTATTTTCAGATTCTTTTTCAGAGGCCTAGATTTTTGGATTTAAATATAGTGTTTTTTTTAATTAAAACTCTTAGATTATTGTTTATTCAGAAAATTCCATTATCAAAATATCTAAAACTGGTAGATTTTGCTAGGTCCACTCCAGCAGCTCCAAATGTGATTTTTCTTTTTTTCCCCCTTTTTTTTTGCCATGTTTAAGTGTGAATAGCTCCTTATAATTTCATCTTTCCCAATTTTTGAAAACATTTTACTTTTGTATATTCTCCCCTACAAGACACAGTTTTATGTAAGTTTCTTGGCCATCAGCTCCTCTGATTTCAATACTTTCTTGTGTCATATTTCCTTATCCTTTCAGCAACTTCTAACTCATTGCAAGATGAACACTCTTCAGACCCAGAAGGAAAATGCCTTGGATAACTAAGAAACTACGGGTTTTGATCTGCTCCTGTTATTGTTGATGATAATCAAATAAATAAATGTGCATCTCAGTTTTTCTTTTTTAAAATAAGGAAATTTAAATAGATTCTATCTACCATTTCTTCCAAATTTGAAAACCTATGCTTCTATGGCTATATAATCTCTAATCACCTTTAAAACTCTGGAGTATTCTGTGTTCGTTAACTTCTCACTTTTTAAAAATATAATGATTTTGCTGAGACTATGGTCATGAAATGGCATGATGAGAGTTGAAAAGTTCAACAAAATGGGTTGTTTACTTTTATCTCCAGCCCCAGGATAATTCATCAGGTGGTTCAAACATGTTACATAATACCTGTCTCTGAAATGGAAAAAAGTAAACCATTTATCCAAATTCTGATGGAAGTCAGGTTTGCACACATGGTGAGCATGAAAGTGGAACTATCTCATAGGAATTGGCAGAATACCCTTAAGGAAATCATCTAGGTGAAGCTCTAAAGCAGTTTAAGAAAAACAAAAAAACATGGCTAAAATTGGGAAGCAAAGCCCTCAAATACATGACCTTGGTGGTCTCTTAAAAAAAAGTCAGTCATTTCATTCCAGCATGCAGGATAGGAAACTTAAGGCTGAAGAAGAGAAAGGAAAGGAAAAAAAATAGTTATTTGAAATAGGGAAAAGAAATAATGAATATCACCCCACTGAAATAAAGAAGCTGGGGTAAGCAATAGTCTGAACCAGTAGGAGAAGCAATACCATATTATAAGATGGCTCAAGGACAACTTCTCAATAGAACAGCAGGCCATGATAACTGACAGATTACAAGGAGTGGGAAGAGGTGTTCCAACACTAATACAAAGCAGCCTTCTCCTTCCATGATTTTGGAAGATTTAGTACCCCCACCCCCAGCCTTACTTGCATTCCCTTTTCCCTACAAAAGAGGCACTGTAAAAGAAAATTTATTTTCCATAGATTAAAAGGTATTTAAAAATTCATTGCCCAGGATTTCCTATAAGTTGTTTTGTGAATGTAGTGTAGTTAAATGTTTTGTTATTTGATTTCTAGTACATTGCCAGTCTGTGGTGAAAATGGCTTGAAACATAATTAGAATACATGGAAACTTTATGTGGTCTCTCACTTTGAACAATGAATAGGACAAAATAGTAACCAAAGAAATGATTATAGTCAAAATTGAATGATAGTAAGCCTTGTACCAAATGACCTTTCCAGAGTCATGTACTTCAGCGTTCATTGTTTTATGAACTAAACAGTAATCATTCTTTGTTCCACTTATGAGTCTAATATAAAAAATCACAGCATTAATAAATTCTCAAATATAATTTCAGTGTTAAAGACATAAAAATGCAAACTTATTTTATTTATGAAAAAGAAGACCATCCAACCATAGCTGTTACTATTCAAGGGTATTTTAATCCACACTGTAAATTAGTTTTTGTTTCAAATTTCAATCAAAGGCTCAAAGAAAAGCTTGAGAATGCATGATTAATTTCAAACAAAATAGGTAGGATTAGTTAAAGCATTTATTCATTAAAGTTGATAATACAATTCTGTTTTCCTATAAACAATTTTGCTCTTATTGTCTTAAAATGACAAGTTAATTAAGCAATGTTTGGGATATCCATTCTCAGTAAAACATTATTATTCCACAGCTAATGTTCATTCATAACAATACACAACATTTTAGCCTTTCAAATATGCAAATTTAGAGATAAGTTGAATATTTCCAGAACGATAACAGAACCTCAAACTCCACTTATCTTCCCTTGAATTTAATAACAATAAAATACTTTTTTAGCCTGAGATTCTAATTTTAAATACAACACTAGGTGCTGGGAGAAATGTCTTGAAAATCATGCATTATAATTAATCTGACTTAAACTAATGCTACTAAACTTACTGGAGATGAAAGAAAAGTGACATATTTCACTATATGAGTTTCTCATTATAGTCAAAAGAATATGCCTGATGGAAAATGAATGAAATTCCACTTTAAGACTTGTATTCCTAAATTTAAAACAATGAAAATTATAAAAAAGAAGAAATTCTTCCTTTATGGGAATTCCACATAGGAAGATAGTTCAGTTGCCTTATCAGAATTTGGAAACAATTGTAGTAAAGAGAGTATCCTTACTTAGAGCATTTGGGGTGAGTGTCTGTGGTATGTGGAAAAGAAAGGATGCATTTGCTCCTTTCAATTCACTTGAGGAAAATCAGTTACCACCAAAACAAGAGCTGGAGCTCTTAAAATAATGAGGCTAATAGTTTTTTGTTTAATTTGTAAACTAGTTCCATAGGCATTTTCAAAATAAGAATAGCAAAAATTTTCTGAATGGGGCAGCATGGAAATAGACACCTTCCAAGGTGACTAATACAAAAACAAATGTCCATCTCTGCAAATGAGACAAGAAATATTAAGTACTTTGCAAACTTTAAAGTACATTAACAATAACTGCTATTAATATTTTTATTAACAACAATAATAAACATGTCTGATATGATAATTTTAATCAGTATAATTCATTTTTGGTTGTCTTACATGCAAGAAAGATTTTAAAGACAAGGAAATTCTGAGTGGTACCAAATTATCCTGAGAAATGACTGTCTAATATGTTTACTTCTTAAATTCTGTTGAATTTAAGTTACTTAATATTATATTGTTATGGGTATCTGAAGATCTTCCCTACCCCTAGGCCCTTTGATAGGCTTAAATGACTCTGAGAACCCTCTCTGATTTGAAAATATGCTCTGCCTCCTAATAGGCTGAATGTGCTCACATGGACCTTAGGTGAGAAGCTGGGTCTTCACGAAAGCCCACACCTTATTACTTTGTGATTGGACAATTATTCAAGAGGGTAGTGACATTCTCTGATCCAGAGGAAGGCTATATATACCCTGATATGAGCTTTTGCTTTGGGACTTACTTTAGAAAGAGTTGTGTGAATTGGCCAGCTGAGACTGTAGGCAGATGTTGAGCCCCCCAGCTTTGTAAACCCATGTGTTGGTGCTTCCCTCTCTGGTAACTGACTAGGTATCAATGTAATGGTCAAATGGCTGGAAACCCATCTGTTGATCTGTTTCTTTGTCTGCGTGTAACTTCTCTTTGTATTCTGTTCATATTCTCTGAAGTTGGGGGTGCTGACTTTTACCCTGAACTAGGTAAATAATATATGTTTTTTTTTATTTTTGCTCTTTTTCTGTCCTCCAAGAGAAAGAGAAAGAAATATAAGAAAGAGTGTTGTTCAGTCATTCAGTCATTTCTGACTCTATCCCATGAACCATAGCACTTGAGGCACTAAAATCCTCCATTACTTTTTTTTCTTTTTTCTTTTTTTTAGGGGGGAAGGTAGTGCAAATTGGGTTAAGTGACTTGTCCAAGGTGACATGACTAGTAAGTGTTAAGTGTCTGAGGCTGAATTTAAGCTCAGTTCCTCCTGAATGCAGGACCGTGCTCTTTTCACTGTCCCTAGTTGTTCTCCTCCACTATTTCTTGAAGTCTAAGTTCATGTTCATTTGTTTCCATTACATTATCTAGCCATCTCATCTTCTGCCATTCCCTTTTCCTTTTACCTTCAATCTTTCCCAGCTGCAATGTATTTTCCAGTGAGTCTTGTATTCTCAATATGTGGCCAAATTATTTAGGTTTCAACTTCAATATTTGGTTTTCTGGCTAATAGTCTGAATTTCTTCAAGTGTTGATTGATTGATTTGACCTCCTTGTTGTCCAAGGGACTCTCAAAAGTTTTCTCCTGTTCCACAATTGGAAAGTATAGATTCCAATGTGCTTAACTTCCTTAGAGATTTGGAAAGAGTAGAACTTTGTATGGGCAAATAGATTAGACTATATAGCCTGGGAAGTACTAAAAAATCTTGTAGATGGCACAATACAAACAGCACTGAATTTGTTACTAAATAACTGGCATTCAATCCCCAGGACTATTAACTATGTGATGGAAGGCAAATAATTTCTATTCCTATTATAGTTTCTTCGTGCCTATCCTAGAAGATTTCTTGCTTCCTTTCAGGTTTAAATCTGTGTTTCTATGTGTTTTCTAGAATACCATATTAGTCCTTGTAACTCATCTCAGGCTCTGGATATTTATGACCTTATTTATATATTAAAAATAGAGTACAACAGTATTTAGCAGTACTGTAGTAACAACTACTGGGGCACCTCCCTGATGTTAATGGCTTCTCTCTGTTGATTTAACCTAATTGTGAACAGATAAAGTTGTTTCCTGTATTTTCCAACCATCTTTCATGATTGCTCTGTTCTATACACCAAAATAACATACATTAAATATGGTCTTTCTAAAACCCAATTCCCATGCTCCAAGAAAAAAATTGCCCTTTGTAGCAATCAAAATTTTCCTTCCCAAAAGCTGATCTTAGCAAGGATGCTGATTTAACAAAAATAGTTGAAACTGTGGTATGAATAGCTATTAGTATTTTCTCTGCCAGGTATTTATTTATATTACACATTAGGACCATGGTTAATCAAATTAATCTCCAAGTAGATGAATATGTAAAACAATATATTTAGAACAGGGGAATCAATGATCCCCCAATTTCCAAATCTAGCACCTCTTTCTCAAGCCTCATTCTTCTTAACCTTATTATGTCCTGGAACACTGTTGTTCATGCTCTTTTCTACTCTTGATTTTCTCTACTCTTTAGGCTTTGAGATAGCATTCTTACTGATTTTTCTCTTACCGTTCTGAAAACTCCTACTGGATCCTTATCCAGGAAAAATTCACTAATCCTGGTGTCCCAGAGGTCTCTTTCCTGGATCCTCTTCTCTTTTCCATCAATTATATTTCACTTGGTTTTCTCATCAGCTTCCATGGATTTATTAATCATCTGGATGCTAATGATTCTGGGATCTATACATCTGTCACTACAACCTGTCTGCTCCTTCCAGTTAAAAATTTTTAGTGCATTTCAGACACCCCAAACTGGTCTAAAATGTAAGTCATTCTTACTCTTAAACACTCTTACTTCAAAACTTCCCTATTAATGTCAAGGGTACTACTTTTCTCACAATCATCCATGCTGACAATTTATGTGTTATCTTAGACTTCTCTCTATCTTCCACCACCTTTCCTCATATCCAAACTGTTGCCAAAGCCTGTTAATTTCATTTTTCCAAAGTCTTTCCCCTATTATTCAACCTATTAAGTCATTAAAAGTTTTCCTAAAGTATAAATCCAAACATGTCATCTACACACTCAATATATTGTGATGGCTCAGATGGAATCCTAATAAGGTTGCCCCTTGCCCCAATATTCTGACTTCCTCACAGGCCTTAAAGGCTCCACTGAATAGCAGACCCATTGCCCATCCCCAGCCACAACCCACAACCCCACAGACTCTATGTCTTAACTTCTTCATAGATGCCTTACTGTTCACTAGAAAAATAGGTGTGTCCATGAACTCATATTTTTCATAGAAACAGAAGGCATGTTCATATAATGGCATTGCAACCACTGCCTCTAGCTAGCTTCTGTCTCCAGAGCCATTCTTCACATTTCTCACAGAAATAGCAAGTATGTTCATACACTCAACCACAACCACAACCATCTAGTCTCAAACAGGACCACAATACTTAGCCAGTAGGAAAGCAGTAACACCAGGATCCCAAAACAATAGAAGGAACTTTCCCTAAGTAGTCCCCTACACAGTAATAGCAAAAGCTGTCCTTTAGGTGAACTGGTGAAGTAAAGAGGTTTATTATAACATCATTATCATAATACACATCCCCAATGGGTTTTTCTCTATTCATTGTGGGTGAGTGCATGCACAGTTCCACTGTGACTGGGAGTTTACACCTATTACCTCAACAACCTCCTTCTGCCTTCTTAATATTCATAACTTTTGTTATGTAATTGCATCTTTACCCTATAAAAATCCATCTTGTTTTCTCTGAAATTACTGGTTCATCTTAGAAATTAGCCTATACTTGGATTGGAGGTGGTCTGACTGCATCCTTTGAGACGGTTCCACCACAACATATCATGAAACTTCAACAGCTCCTTATCAAGGATCAAGTACAAATCATCCTTTTGGCATTTAAAACCCTTTATAATATGCTGACTTTTCTAGTCTTACACTTTATATCTTCCCACATATTTTTCTTTCAAGAACTCTAGACCCCTTGCTGTTTCAAAAGTAAGACATTCCATCTCTCAAATGCAATCATTTGCTCTGACTATCATTCATGCTTAAAATATTCTTCCTAATCATCTCTTCCTCCTGGATTAAAACCTCATCTTTTAGAACAATTTTGTTTTCACAATCTATCTTAAATCAGTTTGACAGATAAAGTATTTGGTTGTCATTCAGTTTTCTACTTGTGTCCAACTCTTTGTGACTCCATATGGATTTCTTTTTTCACAAAGATACTAGAGTGATTTGACATTTCCTTCTCCTTATCATATGATATCAAAGCGATTAAAGCACTGTTTCCAGAATTAGGAAGATCTGAGTTCAAACCTAACCTCAGAAGCTTACTAGCTTTGTGACCCAGGCAAAGTCATTTAACTTCTCTCTGTCTCAGTATCCTTAGCTATAAAATAGTGATTATGATATTTATCTACTTCCAGGATTGTTGTAAGGATCAAATGAGATAATATCTATAACATGCTTACCACAGTGCTTAGCCCTTAGAAGGCCCTTAATAAATCTTTATTTCCTTCCTTTCAGAACAAATTAGTGGCAGAAGTCTTTTTTTAATTGTTTCATTATAACAATCTAATTTCTATATTCTTTTTTATTCTTATATGTATTGATTTTTACCTATATATTTTGTATGTATTTTAGGTCAAATGACTACAATCCATTTCCTGGTATAAACTCATAAATAGAATCAAGTATTCTACCTTCATGACCCTCAATGTTTAGTCCAGAATCATTAAAAGTTAGGGATTTAATTTCTTGAAAATAAAAATTAAAATGCAAGTAGATTAAATTTTATCAGAATTAATTCAAGGTGAATCATATAGGTATAGTTAAATACTATTATATTTCAATGACTAAACCATTTAAAAATGTTTACTATAGCTTCCAAAAGTTTTATCGTATTGATCTATGTTTTAATTTAACCCTTGAAAAATTAAATCCTATTTTTATACAGCTTACAGTTGTTTTAGTTTTTGCTAATTTCCGTTTTGTTTATTCATTGCTAACATTTACTTTCAGACAATCGGTTATTTCCACATTATTTTCTATTCAACATGTTTCCTCTTTCCTTGAATATACTCCAAGTTTTTGAGGCCCCCAACCTCTTTGATCTACACTGAAATTTAGATTACAAATCTGTTGTTGAGGTTGGCCTTCAACTTGACTCTTTCTAATAGAAACTGTCTTGAGGAAAGAATCTTTAATTCTCCATTTATTATGCTTTTTTCAAAAATGCTTGTGGTGATTTAAAACCAATGTTGAAACTGCTCAGCGTTAACATAGGCTAACAGCTGCTATGCAGAAGAAGGCTGTTTGTTCTGAGCATAGAGCCATTTCATCTACTTTCTTTCTGATGAATCATGTGGTTTCATGTCTGACCAAGGAAACCTATAATTGAAAATCACAATCTGATTATGAATATACATAAAATAATGTAGTCCCTGTTATTTTGTTCTTTTAAATAGTAAATTTTGTAAAGTCTATATGTGATATCTTGTGATTGAAGAGCTAGACTCCACATTAGATAAATCTTTCATTTATAAATGCTGATGATTTAATATGCTGTGCTACACTCTTTCCTTTAAAATATATTGGAAATGATGTGACAGTACAAGCTTGCTAACGGTAAAGATTGAGCTTCTCATTTCTTCTCATCTCCTGTAGAAATTGGAAAAAAAATAATCTTGTTTCCAATAGCTGCTCAAGAAATATTATGACTGAAAAGATATGATGTAGTTTTAAACATCGAAGATTTTTGGGACATACTGTAGTTGTTGAATTGAATTGAATAGCATATCTATTTTGCTTTGAATATCTTCTTAATGATTTTTAAATACGCCAGTTCATAAGATTCAATTCTTTATGTGATTTAGTTGCGTAGAAAGGCCTATGCAACATCTCTCAAGTAAGGCAACTCATTGGGGAAAGAACATTGAATTGAGAGTCTGTACTCTTTTCTGGATTCTCTGGATTGAAACTGTAGTCTTAAGTCTACTACAAATTAGCTAGGCAAGTTACTTACATTTTCTTCACCTCAGTTTCTTTACCCATGATGGAATGAACTATCTTAAATCATTATAGGATCACAAATGCAGAATATATGCAAATATCTTTGCTATGATAATAGATGGATGATTGATAGATGACATACATATGAATGCAGATATGCAAATATGTATATACATGTAGAAATACTCATTATTGAGATAGATACTTATGCAAATGTTAAGAAATTAATGGGTTTTAAGAGAGTCAATTGCAAACCTAATTTGAGAAATAGAATACAAACATAAAATTGAAAAGTTTAATATTTTATCTTCCTCACTTAATAAAAAGGCATAATTTTCTTTTTTCGTTTGCTGTATTGTTATTATTTTCCTATAGATTAAATAATGTGTAAATCATATGTGTGGACTTTTCTACTGTGTTTACTCTTTTGTGTGCAAAGCAAGTTTTTCTCATAAACATATTTTTCGTATAAATAACATCAGTTAGTTTGGTATATTTCACATAATTTTTGCACAAAATATGAAAAGACTCGTTTTATTTTCTATGATCCTATCATGTATCCCTTTCTCTAATTAATTTCGTGATTATAATGAAAAATGTGTTATGTGAACAACTATCACACAAACTACCCTCATTGCTGCCTTTATTAATTACCATTAGAAATTAAGAATGGATTGAGTTCAGATTTTTTAAACAAAAAAATGATGAGAAGCTCCTTTTTAAGAGCTTTCAGTATAGAAACAAATACAAAAAATCTATGCTAATTTATTCAAAAAAATAAGAATAATGACTATCAAACTTATAAAGCATTGTCCTTCTTAGAAGTTTAAAACATTTAGCAGATATCCTATGCTTAACCTCAAAATCTCTTCAAAAGAGGGTCAAAATATTATTTATTCACCAATTTGCAGATTAAGGTCAGATATTCACAAAATTCTAAAGTATCAGGTTATTAACCTATCTTGGCACAGGAAACTTAAATGAAGTCTTCACAGAATGAATCACATCATGAATGATGGTGAGAAACGCATCTGGGAGGTTAACCAAGAAGAAGCTTTAGTTACAGTTCATTTCTGCATAACAATAGTGAATAATCCTTAGCTTTTGTTAAAGGAAATAGGTTAGCTCCTGGGTTACCTAAGACTGTAACAGAGAAGTGCACAGGACAGATGGAAATCCTGAAGGACTTTTTACAAAAAGCCGAAAAGTTCTATGGTCTTTCTGGTGATAAGTTTGATAATATGAATAGGGGTTCAGTAAGATACTGGATAGCCAGACTGAAAGAAATTCTAACTGCTTTCAGTTGTCTATAAATGGCAAATTTCCAGCTGGCCCTGAATTCTCAGAACTACTGAAATACAAGGATAGACTTCAGACCTGAAAGAAGTCATCACTATTTGAAATTGCAGGGAAAAGGAGACACTCACAATATAAGGTTATTATTTGGAAATATTTTGTGCCTTTCAGGTATAAATACAGATTATTCAAAAGACATTACATTTTTATCCTTTTAAATATCAGAATTGAGGTGGTAAAGGGGATAAGAAGATTATTAAAAACCTAAAAATGGCTTCACCTGTGAGAGAAATTATTTTCCCACCAAATACCTGATTGTTATCAGTTACGAAATGTATAGAAGCCATGTCTGACCATGGGTTTTTGCAAAGGAAATTACTTTTCAGGGATATTAATTATTTATAAGAGGAGAATTATTTGGGGAGGGTGTTAAAATTTAGGTATGAACTGATCATTAATTTAAATTATACCTAACCCCATAGGGTTTCTCTTGAGAAATTCAGAGTTTATATAAAATTGAATTTACTACCCATTCATTCCCTTACATTCACATTAGTAATCAGTTTTCAGGTTAACAATATTCATTGAAACTAAGACAGTTTTTTATTTTACCTCATAGAAAATAAAAATAAAAACTGTGGTCTCACAGAAAGTCTTTAGGAGTTCATATAACTTTCATTTCCTTAGGTAAGTCCCAACTGCCTCTCTCCAGGGACCTAATTCAGTTTTATAGATTTATATTATAATCTTATCATTGAGGGTCTTTGGAAGGGAAATTCACTTAGAGAAATACTAGAGAGGAAACTCTTTCCATTGGAACTGCACATTCCACATGAGTGATGATCGTAGTGGAAAGTAAAACTCTAGATTTTCATCTTTCCTTCATGAACTTCCATTTCTTTATGTAAAAACTTCTGCTCCAGGAGTTGGAAGGCCAAAGCTCATATCCAGACTCAGGTATTTACTATTTGTGTGAATATCAGCAAGTCACTTAATCTTTGTTTGTCTTATTCACCTCAATCATAAAATAGTCATAATAACATCACTTATTTTTCAGGGTTCTTGAAAATATCAAATAAAATCATATTTGTAAAGTGCTTAGCACAATGTCTGATATATAGTAGGTACTATATAAATGCTTATTCCCTTCCATTTCCCTTTGTATGTATTCTCCCCCTGTGTGTATAGTAAGGTCATTACTTTTAATGTTTGTTTATTTGACTTTAGAATAGGGATAGAATAATTATACATTAAGAATATTTCAATATTCTTAATATCTGAGTCTGGATACGAGCTTTGGCCTTCTAACTCCTGGAGCAGAAATTTTTACATAAAGAAATGGAAGTCTATGAAGGAAAGATGAAAATCTAGGGTTTTACTTTCCACTACAATCATCACTCATGTGGAATGTGCAGTTCCAGTGAAAAAGAGTTTCCTGTCTAGTATTTCTCTAAGTGAATTTCCCTTCCAAAGCAAAGTCATGTCTGAGAATTAGAGAAAATAAGCATAATGTAATTCACAAACAAGGAGGACTTTACAATTTATAGAGATTGCAATGTCTATTTTCATTATATGCCCAACTTTATCTAAGACAAAAGCAAACATAGTATTTGGATAATTGTCAAAGTTTTCTCTGTTGTTGTATTTATAAACCTCAAGGTTATATACTTTATGTAAATGAAACAATTCAACAAATGTTCATCAATATATGTGCTATGTGCTTAACATTGTGCTAGGTGTTGGGCACATAGGAGGCACAGTGGACAAAGTACCAGGCCTGGAGTCAGGAATATTTATATTCCTGAATTCAAAATCAGGCTCCAAATACTAATACTTAAGTGACCCTGGACAAGTCATTAAACCCTACAGGTTTCAGTTTCCTCATCTATAAAATGAGTTGTACAGAAAAAAACAACAAATCACTCCACTATCTTTTGTTTATGTAATAAATTTTATTTGTTTCTTGTTTATAGCATTCATTTTCATGAGATTTTTGAATTACAAATTTTCTCCCCATCTTTCCCCTACCCCAACCTCAAAACAGCGATCCCCCTGTAGAGCTCCTCCCCTGGTCTGCTCTCTAACTTTCTGTTAGGGCAGGGGCCGTCTCCCTGCCCAAGCCCCTGTAGATCTTAATTCCTAGTTGCAGGTATTGCAGAGCTTTAAATTCTAGTTTCTTTCAGTTCCTCCCTTGTTCCTCATCCCCATTGGAGGGACAATCAATTCAATACCAGCTGTGTAGGTGTGATTATACAGGACATCTTCATAGTGGACATATTATGACAGTGATCATATGTCCCTCCTTCCTATCACTCCCCGCCCCTTGTTCTGTTCTCTACCCTGTCCCTTTATTGAAGGGTGACCATCCAGCATCCCTCCCCCAGACTGCCCTCCCCTCCGTCATCCCACCTTTCCTCCCCACACCCCCTACTCTCTTGTGTGGCATGATGCCAAGTTTAGAGTTTATGCCATTTCTTCCCTAAGCCAAATTCAATGAGAGTAAACAAAAGTAAAGTTGTAACAGTTATCCCTTG
>JAQQSW010008943.1:0-13349 GCA_028646575.1 Pseudocheirus occidentalis
TCACATATATACATACATATATGTGTATGTACTGACCATCTACAAAGCACAATAATTATTTTGTGTGATATTTGTTGATTGAAAACCATAAATAAGGTAGTACACAGGACATAGATCTGATCCAGCAATATTGGAGGCCCAGAAGAAGAATCTTCACAACAACAATTTACAGTATTTCTGTTTCTTTGTCAAGTTTTAGCTTTATATCTAGATTCATATTATGAATTTCAATTTTTCAAATAAACATCTCTGCCTCTGAAGCTGCTTCTGACTATAAATTTGCATTTTTAAATGAAATACACAATCTAGAGACTCTATCAAATTAAATCAGATACCTAATTCAAATCTGATATTTCACCACAAATAATAAAATTTCCAATCTATCCTGAGCAAAGTTGGCATTCCCATCTGTGAAACAGCAAAGCAAAACAATCCCTTTTTACTCATTTGAAAAGGCGTCTATTCTTGGCAATGCCCTTTTGAGGGTGCAAGTAAAAAAAAAATTAACCTTCCTAAATGCATTTCCCCAATATAAATTATTTCAGCTCCAAGACTGATACATAGAAGAATAAAACCAGAGGACCAATAGGCAGTAATGATTTATGGAGTCATGACATTTGGGGAGTTTGGGGAGAGAGTAAACCTCCATTTAACCTCCTCCTTGACTCTCACATGGTTTAAGAATGACTAAGGCAGTTTCATTTAAGCAGCTGATTTTAAATTGCTCCTTGAGGCTGGTTTTGTAAAACTTCTATGATATTTTATGGGTCTACAGTTTTACGAGCACTATAAATGCCACAAACTCTAGAAATGGCTTAGCATTTCAACAGGAATGTCTTTTCCTGAATCAGGGTGAAACTGTGTTACAGTATGTTGAAATCTATTAAGTCTAGTATTTCAACAGGGTTCTGAACACAACAATGAAATAAGTATATTACTCAGGTTGCTCTCTAGTTGGGGTCATTATTATTTAAATAGTCTGCCTCCCCACCTCTCAGCAACCTTCTCATGACCTTTATGGAATACCGTATTTTGTGTATTCCATCTTTTGAATAAAGCTGAGGAATCTATACTGGGCAAAGCCACCTCTTCATTCCAAGAGCAATGGTGATAATGGCATTAGGGATTGACAAAGCACTAGAAACAAATGTGATCTTTCTCTTCTCCTGATATCAAGAGATCAAAGCTAAAAGAAGTATGAAATCTTTTCTTTGAAATACAGGCAAGAAGGAGAGATGAATGTGGAGTTTTTGCATGTAGGATTAGCCTAGCCCTGGAAAAAGTTAATCATTCAGGAAACAAAATAGCAATTATTAAGGATCTACTGAATGCCAGACACTGTGCAGGTCCTGGCAACATGTATAAAAAGAATGAAACAAACTTACTAGAAAGACCTTTATATTCTATAGAACTGTATTATAGAAGGTAGTATAGGCTCAGTTGAAGGGAGTCAGGGAAAACCAACCCCAAACTAGGGAGGAGAGCCTAGGAACTGGTGGGAAGTGATTTTTCCTGAGTATAGGTTCTTCTTTAGCTAGTGCCTTATTTTGACTTCCGTGGGCAACATCATGGTTCAATGTGATACACATACAGGCAGTGGTATGCTGTGGGTAGGTCCTACTGATTTACATGAGGAAATTGTTAAATTTTCAGTGTGAGCATTTTACACCTTAAAAATCAGCAAATGCTGTAATTCAGGGATTGATTTATGGTTTGTTAATTTTCTGAACTTAGAAAAAAAGTGATGGAGAAAACATTAACAATGCAGATGAAACTTAAAATTTTGTGTCTCATATACAATTTTTCCCTAAGAACTGATTGATAATTTTTTCCCAGCACATTCCTAGGTATAGTCATTTCTACCTATAGAAGTGAGGCTAAGTAATGAACCAAACCAATATTATTGTTGTAATTATTACTGTTTAATGTATACTTTATTATCAAGTGCACTTCCTTTAAAGCAGAAAAAAACTGTGATATCAAATATGAATTATTTCTTGGTTTGCATGTTAAGACTACTAATGGGGGCAGGTAGGTGGCGCAGTGAATAAAGCACTGACCCTGGAGTCAGGAGGATGTGAGTTGAAATCCGGCCTCAGACACTTGACACAAAAACTAGCCGAGTAACTTTGGGCAAGTCACTTAACCCCAATTGCCCTCCAAAAAGCAAAAAAAAAAAAACAAAAGACTACTAATGACCTGTTTTGAAGCATAGCTGCTTATACCCTTATACATTTGTATAGTGCCAATGCAATAATATATACAGTGCTGATGGTCACCATAAGTATACCTGCATAGTGCTTAATCATAAACTATAACTGACTCTCCTTATAGAAGACAGAAACAAAACATTTATTCAAAAACCAGAAAACCAAATTCCCAAACCAGTAAGATGATTCCATTATAGTAGCAAAGAATTTAATAAACCATAACAGCAGAGAGAGCCACAGGATCCACAAACCAACATGAGCCTAGCTGAAAAACATCAGCTTTTACTCACAAGCCTGTCTTCCTCAGAAATGTCTTCTCCTCCAAATCTTGTGTTTTTCTGTTCTGACTTCCAGTTTCCTGTGGGCTCTGCTCCACCATTCAGCAAACTCCTCCCACCACAGGCTCCATGTGATTACATTCATCCCATTACGGGGCAGAATATATTTTAAAAGAAGGGAAGGTCTTCAAATTCTCTTAGGCTTATTAAGGGGCAGGGAAGATCTTCAAATTCCTGTTAACATTACAATTGTATTCCAGTGGTCTTATTTTTCTTCTACATTAACTTCTGTAAAATATTTTGTGTGATCCCTCTTATCTCTAATGTCAGAGCATGTCACTCTCTCATCCAGTTTCTGAGTGGAGAATCTTGTCTCATATTTTATAAAAAAAATGAGGTCACTTGCTGTGAACTCTCTCTTCTCCTTCCTTCCTCATTTCCTATATCTCAGGTGATGGGCATCTCTCCTCCTTCACCCCCTGTCTCACTTGAACTGGTCTTACTTCATAGTAAAGCTAACCCTGCTAGTTGTTCAAGTGAACCTATTCTATCTCTTCCAATAGATTACTTCCTCTGTCATACCCACATTAGTATTTATTTTCAATCTCTCTCTTTATTTTTGTTCCTTCCCTTCTGTCTTGCAACATGCCCATGACCCCATCTTGACCACTCTTTCTTAATCCCTTACAATCTGGTTTCTGAATTTCTCAGTCCACCAAAACTGCTTTCTCCAAAACTGCTAATGATCTCTTTGCTGCCAAATTCAATGGCCTTTTCTCTATTCTCATTCCCTTTGACCTCTTTATAAACTTTGACACTATTTATTACTCTTTCTTCCTTGGTACTCTTCCCTCTCTTAAGTTTTCAAGATACCTATGTGATCACTCTTTCTCTGTCTCCTTTGCTGGATCCTCCTCCAGATCACACCCTTTCATCTGAGGTGTTTCTCAAGGTTCTCTCCCAGACCATCTTCTCTTCTTCTGCTATACTACTCCATTTGGTGATCTCCTTAGCACCAGTGGATTTAATTACCATCTCTATGTTGGTGACTTTCAACTATATCTATCCTGCCCTGCACTCTCTACTGACATCTAATATTGTATCTCTAATTGCCTTTCAGATATATCAATATCGAGTAGACATGTTAAACTCATTATGACAGAAACTATTCATTGACTCTTCCCCCTAAATCCTCTCTCCACTTACATTTCCTACTACGACAGAAGATAACACCATCCTCCCATTGTCTCAAACTCACAACCTATGTATCACCCTAGACTCCTCCATCTTTCTCATCCTCTTTTCACAGCATCTCTTCCACGCAGCTCTTTCTCCCCTCCAACATTGAAAACTACTCTTTTGCTAGCCCTCATCACCTTATGACTGGTTTTATTGTAATAGCCTGCTATTCGGTCTCCCTGCCTCCCATTCCAATCCAACATCCATTTAGTCACTAAAGTGATTTTCCTAGAGTTCTGATCTCACCAAACTTCTTATTCAATAAAACCCAGTAGGAATCTTTCACTTGAAAGAAAAAATACAAGATATACTGTTTTATTTTTAAAGTTTTTATACCCTAGCTCCCTCCTATCTTTCCAATTTCCTTACACTTTCCTCCGTGGAAGGTTCTTTTACATCCAATGACACTAGCTTTCTGGCTATTCTGCAAACAATACATTCTATCTCTATGCTACCAGCATTCTCTCTAGATGTTCCCCATACCTGGAATGCTCTCCCTCCTCCATTCCATCTACTGATGTCTTTTGCTTTCTTTAAGTCCCAAACTTCCCCAATCGTTACTTCTAATGCTGTTCTTCTATTACTTAATTCTTATTCATCTTGTTTATAGCTTCCTTTATAATTGTTTCAATCTTGTCTACCTTCCATTAGATTGTAAGATCCTGGAAGACAGGGACTATCTTTTGCCTCTTTTTGTACCTCCATGACTTAGAACAATAGTAGGTCTATAATAAAAAGTTATTGATTGATTGACAGATTGCCAAGTACACTCTCATAATATCATAATATAATATCTAAGCTAAGTCTCCTACTTACAATGAGATCAATTCCATCTCTTGATATCTTAAATTGTATATCATCTCTAGCATCTTTTTGGGATCTAATCAATTACAAGTTTGCTACTACAGTAAAAAAAAAAGTACTAAGGGTGTTGAATATAAGCTGAAGTTCCCTAAAGAGAAATTATGAGTCCATGGCCATGTCTAGGTACATGCACTAAGGCCAATTAGCATTCAGTTCATATTGCACATATACTCGGGTATGTTGTTCACTCATTTCAATTGTGTCCTACCTTTCATGACCCAATTTTGCATTTTTTTAGAAAAGATAATAAAATTGTTGGTTATTTTCTTCTTCATCTCAGATATGGAAACTGAGGTAAGCATGTTTGAGTGATTTGCCCAGAACCCACAGCTAGTAAGTATGTGAGGCTGAATTCAAACTCTTCCTGAGTCCAGTTCCAGTACTCTATCCACTGTGCCACCTAGTTACCCACATACAAGTATGTAACACAGGAAAAATCTAAATCTAGAACAATCTAAATCTAGAAAAACATCTATCTTTTTGTGTGTGTCAGTAGATATATGTAGGGAGAAGGGAGGTTACTCATAAAGAATGATGTCAGAAAAATGTTTTTTTCTTTGTAAGCAGAAGCCTTAAATTATATAACCCTAAAAAAATTTATACTTTGACCATGACATGGGAAGACTGAATAGGTACAGAGGTGATCAGAGAACTAGAACCTCTAGGATACTGAGAAATATTCTTCTTGATCTGGAAACACCAGGAGGTGTATAGGAAGCTTTATTGCTCGCTTCATTAACTATCCATCTAAGAAGTGGTCAGCTGTAATTCATCCTCTACTGTAACTCATATTGTTTGACAAATATCACCAGAATATATGTGAGTTGTGAGTTAGATTTTGTGTTCACCTTTCACAGGCATAAAGGAAACTTTTTCACACATTAAATTCATTTAAAGAGCATGTGTTTCTAAATGTTGGGGAATGGACAAGAGATTGTGATTATCTTTTCACTCTTTGCAATTAGCCATATATACCAGGGAGGCTAAAACAGGGGGTAAGGGCAATGAGAAAAGTATGGCATAAGAGAAGCTAATACTAACTGCCTACTTGATGGTTCCATAGTTTAACTAATTATTTTCATTGACTAATAGCTATGGTATGTTGTTTCTAACATGACTAATGAACTATGAGTGCTGCCCCTTACTTCCAAACCTTGTAATCTCTGTCTAAATTCAACTTCCTAAGAAAAAGTCTAGATATTTTTACTAGGTTCAGATTTTAGCAAAAATAACAAACTGCATGAACTTGTAAAAAACAGGAGCTATAGGAAAAAAATAAAGGAAAGCATGAGATATGCAAGCCACCCTCATTTTGTGCAACAAAATTATTTTTTGCTCCCAAATTCCTGGGACTACAGTAGGAATAAAAAAGCCTAGTTTGTATTCTGATTCCTGAAAGGCAACTATGATGGTTTGCTTATCTCTAGATTTGCTATTTTCTCTTTAGTCAACTGCCTCATTCATTGTGAACATTGAAGAAATACATTTTTGGTAGTCTCCTGATATCTACAACATATTCAGCTTCCTTTTTGAGGACATTTGATATTGCCACTTTGCATTAGAAAGCAATAATTGATTATTCTAGAACTTTAACATTCCCTCAAAAGACAAGCAAACGTCCTCTAGATAGACCTGTGATATTTTGTCCAGTTTGAGGTTCTCTAAAGATATGGATCTTACAAATACATTATTGCAGTTTGTGTGAATGAGTCTGTGAGTCCACACAAAAGAGTGAAATGGGAATCATCTTAACCTGAAGCAGAAAGCTATTATTCTCTATATCCAGAATCCCAATTAAACAATATCCAAGAGAAAACAACACTGCTGAAAATAATGAAGACAGCAGCAGATTTGTTTTAAAGAATTGCCCAGAAGAGAATGAAAATAATGAACCCGAATCACAGCCAATGAATTCTATAAAGGTTATTTTAAACACTTTAGACAATATGAATAAAATAGTGTTCTAAGAATTTGCTGTCCTTAAGCTTGTAAACCAAAGCAATTTGTACTTAAATGTATTCAAATGATATGCAGGATACGTTCTATTATACAAAATGAACTGCTATCCATTCTGGTCTTGACTGCTACTGGGTAGCAGACATTTTTGATAATACACCTCTGTAAGCTCCAGTTTCATGTTTTAATAAGATCAGAATTTTAAGCTAGAATGGATTTTAGAGATCCAGTGCAAATTTGATCCAACTCCTTCATTTCATAACTGAATAAAATTAGTCTAAGAGGATAGGAAATAATATATTTTATTGAGATAATGGGAGAATCTGGGAAAAGTTGGGTATGGGAGAAAGTCAGCATTGCAACTAGTGACTCATCTTTTCCCTATTTGCTTGAACATGTACATTCAAGTTTTCTATATTTAAGGATCTCCCATTACTCAGTCTATACTTTAATTCTGTGAAGTCTCTCAAAAAGATCTATGGAAAAATCAAACCAGGAAAATGTGGAATAAGCATGGGGAGTATAATGGAATGGATAAAGGAAATTGCTCCCCCCCATTCTTGTTGGATCTGGAAGACTTTTTATAGGGGAAAGTGTGAGCACAGATGTAGGGAGGTAGGTATGGTGTTTGGAAGAAATGAAACAATTATTAACATTTCTTCCAAGTGGAATAATCAATGAAAAATAGAGGTAAATTTTTAAAAATATAAATATATAGCTATATATGTATAATTATATAACTATATCTATCTATATTGCACAGCTTTGGCTGCTGTGGTAGATGCTTGTAATATCTGCTACTATGATAACATTTGCTAATGTATGAGGTTGGTGGATCTCTTGATCTCAGAGGTTTATAAGCTAGAGTGAATTATCCAAGCTGATCCAACTCCAGAAAACCAGGAACCAGCCTCCAGAGCCACTGAATCAGTAGTGCCAGCACCTGCTTCCAGAGCTCTCAGTCTATAGACTATATGGAGAGGTGGGTGTCAAACAACTAGACAGAAGACAATTAAATGGGTCTCTTTGCTGGCAGAAAGGCAAATTTCTGTTGCTTTATCCATAATCAGACCTGGGTCACAGTCTTGGGTGGCAGTCTCAGGATGCGGAGTAGAAGTAGCACACTATAGTTTGTGGACCTAAAGGAGAATGGACTCTCCTCACATTTCCAAGACAGAAAAGAGCGCTTGTGGTCACTCACAGACCAGAGCAAAGGCCAGGAGGGTAGTAAACAAACTCCTTAGATCATGCAATCTGAAAGAATTGAAAACTTGCAGGTCCCTAGAAGTGTCTCTGTAAACATTTGCATAAAATCTCTCAAGCTTAGGACAGTGTGCTCTCCACCCTGAAGCAGAGCTCTACTTTAACAAAGGGTTAAAAGTCAAATAATTGACAGGGAACATAAGCAAGCAATAAAAAAAATTCTGGCTAAGGAAAATTACCGTCTTGCCAAGGAAGATCAAAACACATACTCAGAAGAAGATAACAAAGTCAAGGATCCCACATCCAAAGACTCCAAGAAAAAAATTATGAATTTGTCTCAGGCCACAGAAGAACTCAAAAATAATTTTGAAAATCATATAAGAAAAGTAGAAGAAAAATTTACAAGAAAAATGAGTGATCCAAGAAAATCATGAAAAATGAGTTAAAATTTTGGTAAAAGTAAAACAAACAACAAAAATAAAGAAAATAACACCTTTAAAAACAACCTAGACAAATGTTGTTTTTTTAGGTCAGTGAGGCAATTGCCTTAAAAAGCAGAATTAGCCAAATGGAAAAAGGGGAACAAAAATTCACTGAAGAGTACTTCTTAAAAAGTAGAATTGATCAAATGGAAAAGGAGGTACAAAAGCTCACTGAAGAAAATAATTCCTTAAAAATCAGAATTGAGCAAAGGGAAGCTAATGACTTTATAATAAAACAAGAAATAATAAAACAAAAATAAAATCATGAAAAAATAGAAAAATTAATAAATATCTCAATGGAAGAACAACAGACCTAGAAAAAAGATCTAGGAGAGATGATTCAAATATTATTGGACCACCTGAAAGCCATGATAAAAATAGCCTAGAAAACATTTTCTAGAAATTATCAAGGAAGATTGCCCTGATATTCTAGAATCAGCAGGTGAAACACAAATTGAAAGAATCTACCAATCACTTCCTGAAAGAGATCCTAAAACAAAAACTTCCAATAATATTCTAGCCAAATTCCAAAGCACCCAGGTCAAGGAGAAAATATGACAAGCAGCAAGATAGAAACAATTCAAGTATCGTGGGATAACAGTGAGGATAACACATGATTTAGTAGCTTCTACACTTTACAATCAGAGGTCTTTGAATTTCTAGAGGGCAAAGGTGCTAGGATTGCACCCAAGAATCACCTTCACATCAAAACTGATTATAATATATGCGGGGGTGGCATTCAATGAAAGAGAGGAGTTTCAAGCATTTTTGATGAAATCACCACAGCTTAATAGAAAATTTGTCTTTCAAATACAAAATTCAAGAGAAGCATAAAAAGATATACAAGAAACAGAAATCATGAGGTATTTAATAAGGTTAAACTGCTTACATTCCTACATGGGAAGATAATAAATGTAACTCATAAGAACTTTCTCACCATTAGGGCAGTTAGAAGGAACATATAAGGACAGAGGTCATCAATGTGAATTGAATATGAAGGGATGATATAAAAATTAAGAGGTGAGAAAAATTAAGTGTGAGAAAAGAAAAGAGAAAGGTATAATGTGGGCAAATTATCTCACATAAAAGAGGCAGGAGGAAGCTTTTATAATGGAGCAGAAGAGGACAGAGATGAGGGGAACTAAGCGAACTTTGCTCTCTTCAGAATTGGCTCAAAGAGGGAATAACATACAAAAAACAGTTGGTTATAAAAACCTGACTTACAGTACAGGAAAGTAGGAAGGGAGGGGATAATAGAAGGAAAGGCAGATTTGCAGAGGGGTTAGTCATGAGCCAAACACTTTTGAGGAGGGACAGGGTGAAAGGAGGAAGAGAATAAAATAAATGGGTGGATAGGATGGAGGGAAATGAAGTTTGCAATAATTTTGATGGGAAAAAAGTTTATATGTTTATATGATAAGTTTATATGATTTATATGATAAGTTTATATCATTTCTCCAACATAGGGAGCTGAGTCAAATTTATAAAAATCATAGCCTTTCCCCATTTGATAAGTGAAGTAATCAAAGCTATGTATAGCCATACAGAAAAAAAAATGCTGTAACTCCTTATTGATTGGAGAAATGCAAATTAAAGCAATGCTGAGGTACTACTTCATACTTATTAGATTAGCTAATAGGACAGAAAAGAAAAAAATTAGAAATGTTAGAGGGGATGTGGGGAAAATGAGGCATTGATGCATTGTTGATGGAGTTGTGAATTGATTCAACCATTCTGGAGAGGAATCTGTAACTATGCCCAAAGGGCTATAATTAAGTGACACAGCAATACAACTTCTAGGGCTGTATCCCAAAGAGATATCCCAAAGAGGTGTATGAGGCACTGTTAGTACAAAAATAGTTATAGCAGATCTTTTTGTGGTGGCAAAGAATTGGAAATCAAGAGGATGCCCATCAATTGGGGAATGGCTAAACAAGTTGTGGTATATGAATGTAATGGAATACTATTGTGCTATAAGAAATGAGGAGCAGATAGATATCATATTTACCTGGAGAGACTAAACAAATATGTTGAGTGAGAAGAGCAGAACCAGGAGAAATTATAGACACGATGTCTGTGATGACAAACACTGATAGACTGGGCTCTTCTCAACAATTCAAGTCTATAAGACAACTCCAAAAAATTCATGATGGAAAGAGATGTCCACACCCAAATAAAGAACTACAGAGTTTGAATGCAGATTGAAGTAAACTACCTGCTTTCTTTCTTTGTCTTGTTTTTGTTGTTATTGTTTCTTTTTTCCCATTGTTCATTCCATTGAATGTAATCCTTCTTTACAACCTGACTAATGTTTAATGTCAAGGTATTTGCAGATCACATATTTGATTGCATGACACCATGGTGGGGGGGAAGGAAAAGGAAGGGGAGAAAATTTGAAACTCAAGGGATTGTGGAATTGGATCTTTTAAACTAAAATTAAACAAATAAATTAACTTAAAACATTTTAAATGTGCCAAAAAAGCTGTCTAATCATGCATAACCTTTGATGTATCAATACCACTGCTTGCTCTGTATAACATAAAAGAATTTTAAAAACACACTGAAAAGGAAAAGGAGTTATATGTAGGAAAATATTTATAAAATCTCTTTTCTGGCACCAAAGAATTAGAAATTGAGGTGATGCCCATCAATTGGTGAATAACTTGTGGTATGAGATTTTTATGAGATACTTTTGTATTATAAGAAACAATGAGCAGTATGCTCTCAGAAAAACCTGAGAAGAATTGTGTGAGCTGATTCAAAGTGGAATGCACTGTGTACAAAGTAATAGCAATATTATAAGATGATCAGCTGTAAAGGAGTTAGCTCTTCCCAGCCATCTGATGATGCAAGACAATTCTGAAGGACTTATGGTGAAAAATGCAATCCATCCCTTGAGAAATAACTGATGGTGTTTGAATACAGAGTGAAGTACACTTTATTTACTTTATTTTTCTAGGTTTATTTTGGTCTATATTTTCTTTCACAACATGACTATTATGGAAATGTTTTGTGTGATTACACATGCATGACCCATATCAAATTGCTTCTGTTCTCAATGAGGCTTGTGGGGCAGACAGCAAGGAAAGGAAAAATTTAGAACTCAGAATTTTAAATAAAAATATTTATTTTTAAAAATTAAAACATAAAATTCAAAGAAAGAATATGATCAGTGACCCCACTCCAAAAAGAAGTGGAACAAAGCTCTAAGTATTTGTAGAACAGACTATTCCCATTAGTAATAACAGTGAAGGCACAATATTTGGCTTCCAACATGCTATGCAAGCAAGTGGAAATCAATTAACCAATCAATTAATGACACTAAGGAAGAAGATAGAAAAAAAAAACAGGTGGACCAGACCAATTATATACATAGGAAATCCATGCTGGAGACAAAACAATTTAGAGGGCACTGAGGAATGACATCTCAAAACAGCTGAACTGCTGCTAGGAAGAAATCTTCAAAATTACTATTGAAAAGAGGTGACCTGAAAGAGGGAAGATGGCAGATTAGGGGAAACTCAGTTGAACTTTCTCAACATGCATCACCAAACAATGTTAAAATAATATCTCAAATCAAATTTTGGAGCTGAAGGGCCAACAAAAGATCAGTACAAGACAATTTTCTGACCTATGAAAATATAGGAGGTCAGCAAGAGAACTTTGAGAAACCAGGTTAAAGCCTGCCTGGTGCTCAAACATGTGATAGCAACAACAGTGGCTGCTGCAACAGCAGCAACATCTTTGGGAAATCTCAGCTTAGAAACAACATGGAAGCCAGAAAACTGATCAAAAAGAAATTAAAGAGGACTCTTTTCTGGCACTGATTATAGCTGGCAGTAACTGGCAACTCATACACATACTCATACACAACTCATACGTGACCCATACACAACTCTGGGTCAGAGTTCCAGGGAAGAGAGGAGAACTTGGGTTCATCCATAAGGGAGCAGGGGCACTAGTCACATTTCTAAGGTGAAGAGATTGCTAGTCTTCGTTGCTACAGGGGATCATGGATAGTTCCTGGGTAAAGACCAGAGTGCAGACAAGGAGAACAGGGACCATACTTCTCCCAGGACTGAACTATCTTGGAAGCAATAAAAACTTGCAAACCCCCAGGACTAGCTCTGCAAACAGTGGCACACAGCAGTCAAAAACTTGGGACTGTGCTTCCCCAAACCCAGGGGAGTATATAGCCCAATTTTAACCCAAAGTCCAATGTCAAGGAATAAGGTGGGAAATGAATAAAGAACAACAAAGAAATTGTTCATGAAAAGCTATTATGGTGACAAGGAAGAGCAAGACAAACTCAGAAGATAAGAATGTGAAAACAGCCACAACCAAAGTCTTAAAGAGAAATGCTAACTGGAACTAAACCCAATAAGAATTCCATGAAGTTTTCAAAAAGATAAGAGTGGTAGGGTAAAACTGGGGAAAAAATGAGTTATGCAAGAAAGTTATGAAAAGAAAATTAGCAGTTTGATAACACACACACACACATACAGATACAAATACAAAGAAAATAAGACCTTAAACAATTGACCTCATGCTAAAAGGGGTACAAAAGTTTACTGAAAAAAATAACCTCTTAAAAGTTAGAGTGGCACAAGTGGAAGTTTATGAGTCAACAAGACATCAAGAAGCAATAAAACAGCCAAAAGAATGGGGAAAAACTATTTAAAAATATGAAACTTATCATAGGAAAAAACAACTGACCTTGGAACAGATTAAGGAGATTTTTTTTAAAAAATAATTTATTTTTCCCAATTACATGTAACATTATTTTTTAAAAATAGTGCCAAATTTTCTCCCCTTCCTTAACCATTCCTGTCCCTAACACCATTAGCAGTTTGATATAGGTTATATATGTGCAGTAACATAAAACACAGATCTGCATTAATCATGTTGCAAAAGAATGAAACAGAACAAAAAAAAAATATAAAAAAGTAAAAAAAAATAGTATGAATCTTTATTCAGACTCTCTCGGTTCTTTCTCTGGATTTGAATAGCAGGTTCCATCATGAGACCTTTGGAATTGTCTTAGATCATTGTATACTACAAATATCTAAGACAATCACAGCTAATCATCATATAATATTGCTGTAACTGTCTACAAT
>JAQQSW010008944.1:0-13348 GCA_028646575.1 Pseudocheirus occidentalis
TCTTCCTCCCGCTCCATGCTTTGGTCTTTTTTGTCTACAAAAAAGGATTCTAGAGTTTTGTTGGTATTTTTACTTTGCCTCCTTTTCGTCTTGTTGGCCAGTCTATTAATTGCTTGGTTTTTTAGCTCTGTGGAACTCTGCTTCCTGGAGGGGAAAAGCTCTGTCCCAAATCGCTGGGGCCTTCACAGCTGCTGGAGCTATTAGTGGGATGCTGCAGCTCCCCCCACAGCTTTGGCTCACTGAAAGTGCACCCCAGGACCACCACTCAAGACCACGATCCAGATCCAGGCCACTCAACGCAAGAGCCCTTGGCCCTGATCAATTGCCTCAGCCTCCCTGCTATCTACAGGCCGAGGGTTCTGAAGCAGCCCAGTGGGAGCCACTGCTGCTCTCAGCTGTTCTTGCTGCTACAGCCGCCTCTCACTGCTTCCTTGCCCTGGGAGCAGTTTGGCCGGACCCGCTCTTCTCCTCCCCAGTTAGCAAAATCCACTGACCTTTCTCTTAGCCTCTTTTTCTCCTGGCCTGATAAATGTGGTAACTGTGCCTCCAGTGCAACCGATCTGCTCTCCTATAGCCGTGGTTCCCCGCCCGATGCCCTGGGGCCTGACCCGGCCCGGGTTTCAGCCGCGGCTCCCAGACTGCTGAGAAGAGCCTCACCTGCTGAGCTGCCTGTAGCAACAGATGTGCTTTCTGTCTTTTGGAGAGTTTTGGAGCTTGAAAATCTGTTTAGAGTCCCATTTTATGAGTTTTTAGTGTGTTTGTGGGAGCTGCGGTGCTTTGCTGCTTCTACACCGCCATCTTGGCTCCGCCCCCTGAACTCAGGTCCTCTTGACTCCAGAGGCAGTGCTCTATTCACTGAGCCACCTATATATGGCTATATATTATTATATAAGAATATCATATATATATATATATGTAAACATATTTATATTATAGCTGATTTGCCTTCTTAATCCTGTTAGGCTCAAGGTCAATGTTCACATATCTCCAGTCCCTTAGCTACACTGAGGGCAGAGCAAAGTAATTCTGAATTATGCTGGAGGCTGTGGCAAACATACCTTATAGTTAAGCAGTTATTATTAATAATCTACAAAGTGGATCATGGGAAGTCAAAGGTGCCAGTTGAGTATACTTAAACTTAAAAGCCACACAAGTAAAATAACAGATTCTCTGTACCTGTGTTGGTTGAACCTGTTTTCTAATTACAGGGTTCTAAGGATTCCTAGGATTAGAGGAAATGCAATCTCTTCCTTCTGCTCCAGCTTTTTTCTCTTCAGACCTTGAATATATTCCTTCCTTCTTTCAGAAAATATTTATTAAGTGCTTATGTGCGTTAGGGCCTTGTGCTAGAGAGTGAGGAAGATAAAAAGATGAGTAAGACATGATCTCTACCCTCAGGGAACTCAGAGTTTAGTAGAGAGCTTAGACATATATAATGGGAACTGTTGTTTGTCCTTCTTTCTTAAAGAGGACCATGACATCAGGGAGGTGATGCTGTGACACGCAAGTGAATTGGATTTAAGTGAGGCAGCGCTGTGCAAAGTCACCAGCCTCACTGAAGATATCAGAGAAGGCTTCATGGATGAGGCATCCTTAGAGCTAGACCTTGAACATTAAGTTCAAGGAAGTGATGGGGCAAGGACATTCCAGCCATAGAGGGTGACTTGAGCAAAGACAGGGAGGTGAGAAGCATGAGAAGTATTTAGGAAGAAGTCATAATAGTTCTTCCTGTTTGACTGAAATGGAGAGATCATGAGGGAGAGGTGTATGTGACACATTCTCATCTCCTTGGGGAGGAGGAAGAGCCAGGGGGTTAGTTTCCTAACTGATCTTGCATGAATAGACCTTTTTCTACCTTTCCCAATCTTCAGCCATTTTATCTAGATGGCTAGTCCTGGCAAGATAATCTGTCAGCTTTTTGGGGGATATTTTTAACCTATTTGACCTTCACCATTAAGAACAAACTTTCCATCTGTGTCTCCTTCCCACCCCCTACACTGAGTCGGAAAGCTCTCAGATTGTAACCTTTTTGCCCCTATGTTCTTGCTCTTCTTCGCCTAGTTTCTTGTGAGTTTAACACAGCAGTTTGACCAGGAGGATCTTCCTCTGCACTGCCTATGTTGACATTTGGGAATGGATTAAAAAGACCTGGCCCCTTTCCTTCTTTTCTTTTAGGGCTCTGTCTTTGACACTATTCTCTGACTCATCTTCTTCAAGCATGAGCCATGTAGAGCAGAGGCAAAACTCTATGGGACTGGTGGAAAGGGTCACAAATCTACCTTTAACAAGTGGGCCCAAATTCTGGGAAAAAGGAACCTTGGCGTTGTACTTGAATTATAGTCATGCCTACCACTCTGTGACTTGGGCAAGTGACCTCACATCTCTCAGCCTAAGTCTCCCTGTCTGTCCACTAGGGATAATACAATACCACTTGTTCTGTATTCTTTGTGAGGATGAGATGAAATTACAGATGTGGCAATTCTCCCAAGTGTATAAATTAGTACCATTATTGTGTGGGACCCTGGATTTCATTAGATACCCGTATGGGAGATGGTCATGAACATAATAATTGCCTCACCTCCTCACTCTTCTTCTGGAGTCCAAATTGTCTCTATCCAGATGGATCAGTGATCTGCCTAATCAGTGGAATGAGGCATTTTCTTGCAGAAGGAGACCGTTTTTTTTGAAATGATTAGCCTGTATGAGAGAGTGATGAGTGACCCATTCTTATATGAATGCAATTTCGTCCTCACTATAAGGAAGGTTTCACCTTTTCCCACAGGGCTTTATACAGGGGAGAAATAAGACTTGGGAGTTAAATGGAAGTGGTTGTGAGACAGAGTAAGTTTCTTCCTCAACTCTGAGCCCATTTTCCTTGATAAAAATGAAGGAATTGAACAAGGACCGAGGGACAGGGAACCTGGGTCTCAAGGCCACCTGTGACCCTCTAGGCCCTCAAGCATGGCCCTTTGACTGAATCCAAAATTCACAGAATAAATCCCCTTAATAAAAAGATTTGTTCTGTAAAACTTGGACTCATTCGAAAGGCTATACTCAAGGACCTAGAAGGCCCACAGGTTCCCCACTCCTGATAAGTGATCTTTAGGGTTCTTTCCACCTGTGACATTCTATTTCCTATGACCCAAGGCCCTTTCCAACTCAGTATATGTTCTAAGTACCCTTCAGGTTTCAAAATTATATGCTGTGTTTTGAGGTCCTTTAAATTTAGCATTCCAAGATCTTACAGGAAGGAAGACAATCTCCTTGTTCCTTTTATAAAGGTTCTGAACCTGGGGGAGGAGGAGGGATGTCTCTGAATTTTTTTTAAAAGCTATTTCAACACAGTTGATTTCCTTTGTAATTCTGTATATTTTGTTTTATGCATTTAAAAACAATATTCTGAGATGGAGTGCATAGATTTCAGCAGACTTGACAAAGGGGTTTTTGATACCAAAAAAGGCAAAGAACCTCTGCTTAGATGGTATGGGATGAGGTGGAAGGCAAGGGATGGTCTGCTTAGCTCCAACCTTTTTTCCACCCTAGGCTGATAAAGAGAGATTAACAGCAGAAGGCAAGGACCTAAGACAGAGGGCTAAGTACCTCCAGGATCAGCTGGCTCCCCTTAGTCGACAGCGAGAATACCAGGAGAAGGAGATCCAGCGTCTGAACAAGGTGAGGATCTCAGTAGCGAGTTCCTATTCCCAGCACCTCTTGTCCCCTGCTTGGTGCCCTGGGATTGCTGCCCACCCCTTTCCTTTCCCCACTCCGTGTTTGCCTTTTTTGGTTGATGACCAAGTCTCTGTGTTTTCTCACTTCTCTTCTTTCTGACCCCTGCCACAGTTCACAGTTGGGAAGGGTGAATCAGAGCCAGAAATACAAATATTTGGCTACAGATCAGAAAGCAACCTAAGGGCCGCCATTACCCTAGCCGTCGCTGCTGCCCTGCTCCACCCCCTGGCCCTTCCCATTCTGGTCTATCCTGGTTACTCCACATGTGTGGCACTTAAGTGCCAGGCTAGGGGATTTCTGTTGTGTCTTAGGGGCAATAGGGAGTTGTTGAATGTTTTGAGGAAGGAAGTGACAAGATCATACCTGATTATTTTGGCAACGGTGTAGAAGATAGATTGGAGAAGTGATGATGGCCTGAACTAGGGCCATGTAAATGGAGAGAACTGTGGCCCCATCTGGCCGACTTGAGGATTCGTGGAGGTAGAACTGGCAGGATTTGGCAGCTGATAAGATGTGAATGGTGAGAAGGTGGAAAGAATCACAAGATGCCGCTGAGGTTTCAGACCTGGGTGACTGGAAGCATGGTGGTGCCATCAGAAGAAGCAAGGCAGGTTTAGGAGAGAAGAGGACTCGCTTAATGTGAGATGTATGGAGTTCACCAGACAGTTAAAGATACAGAGCTGGAGCTGAAAGGAGCTTAAGAAAAATGCCGAGGGGTAGAGGTGAGATGGTGAAGAATAGCTTAACTGTGCCCCATACTTCTTCCATAAAGATCTAGAAAATGTACCAGACCAAGTGCTGATCCGGAGATCCAAGGAAAAATGGTGAATCATTTTCCCAGCTCAGGTTGTCATAAAGAGGCAGACAGAAACATCTGTGGCCCCTGAGGAGGTGGTAGCCAGGAACAAAGTACATGGAACATTCCAGTGCTAGCAGAGGTGGTACTCAGGGGGAATGGTCCCAGGTCCAGCATAGAGAGTCCCGCACTTGTGTAGGGTACAGGAAGAGGTGCCAGTTGGCAGCTTCATCACTCATTTCCCAGTTCCAGGTCCCAGATCCAGGGCAGACTGAGAAGAGGACTTGTGCTTAGGGGTAGCATTTCAGGATAAGGAACTGTATACTGAGCTAAGAACATGTTCAGAAGCAAACAGGAGCTGTGTGGTGATTCTGACCCTAGGAGCAGAACAGGGTCTCAGTTCCAGCCTCTTGCCCAGTCTGAAGCCTGCATTAAAATAACCAAAGCAGGAATTCCAGAACAAAGGGGAGCCTACAGTTCTGTAACTCTGACCCTGCGTGCCTTTCCAGATAGCTGATAGTGACTAAGTTCATCAGTAGTCTACTGGGTTTTTCAGGCAGGGACAAGATGACAGAAGTCATTGGAGTCTGGTTAGTAATGAGGTGATATAGTCAGAATGCTGCTTTAGAAGGATCACTTTGACAACTGAGTAGAGCATGGACTAGAGTGGGGAGAGGGTTGTGGCCCGGCAGACATTGCAGATGAGGGCGTGCACCAGGGTGTGGCAATGTCAGAGGAGAGAAGAGGGCATAGTGAGAATATTAAGAAGGTAAAATCATTAGGCCTCAGCAACAGATTGGATGTGGGGAGTGAAAGAGAAAGGAAATGAGCATAACACCTAGGTTGTGAGTCTGGGTGATTGGGAGGATGGTAGTGCCTTCCACAGTCGTAGGGAATTTAGGAAGAGGTCAGAGCTTTGAGGGATCAAGATGATGAGTTCAGTTTTGGACATGTTCAGTTTAAGCAACATCCGGTTTGAGATGTCTAATAGACGGTTGCAAGTCTGGAAGTGAGGAGAGAGGTTACGACTGAATAAGATTTAAGAATCATTAGCATAGATGGTGATTAAATCTATGGGAGCTTACAAGATCAACAAGTGAAGTAGTATAGAGGGAGAATGAGAAGACAGAGCCTTGTAGGACACCCATGTGTGACCTGGTGTCCATGTGTGACAGGTGTGACCTGGAGAAAAATCTGTCAAAGGATGAGGAGTAGATGGATTGGAAGAGAACTGAAATATTAAAACAAAGTCAAAAGCCTGAAAAAAAATGGAAGGAGATTAAGGCATATTGGTAAAAACAACTGACCTGGAAAACAAGTCAAGGGGGGAAAATTTAAGAACCAATAGACTACCTGAAAACCATTACCAAAAAAAGAGCTTATCCATCATAGTTTAAGAAACATCAAAGAAAATTGCCCAGATCTCCTAGGACCAGAAGGCAAAGTAGAAATAGAAAGAATCCACCCATCCTCTACTAAAAAACCCCCAAAATTAAAACCCCCAGAAATATAACCAAAATTCAGAACTTCAAGGTCAAATAAAAGATACTGCAGTCAAACAGAATTTAGATACCAAGGAGCTACAGTCACGATCACACACGGTTTAGCAGCCACCATGGTAAGAGTAGTAGAGGTCTTAGAGTCTACTCCAGAGTGCAAAAGATAGACTTACAGCCAAGAAAAGCTTACTCACCCAAACTGAGGATAAACCTATAGGGGCAAAAATGGTTCTTTAAAGACATAGAGGGGGTAGCTGGGTGGTGCAGTGAATAGAGTACCAGCCCTGGAATCAGGAGGACCTGAGTTCAAATCCAGCCTGAAGACACTTAACACTTACTAGCTGTGTGACCTCAGGCAAGTCACTTAACCCCAATTACCCTGTCTTCCCCCTCCCCCCAAAAAAAAGCAAAAAAAGAAAAGAAGTAGAAGAGTCAAAGCATTCTTGATGAAAAGACCAGAGCTGAGTAGAAGCTTTTGAATACAAACACAGGAGTCAAGAGAAATCTAAAAAGGTCAATGAGAAAGCAGTCATAAGGAACTAAACAAGGCTAAGCTTTTTACACTCTGATATGCGGAGATAACACCTATGTTTTCTCAGAATACTGTCATCATCAAAGACCACAGAAGGAAGTCTAATTAGACAGATGACAGAGGAGTAGTTCTGTTGTGCTTTGATGACCTTAGAAGAGTGGGAAGGGAGGGTCTGAAGAAATCACTGGGTGGGGGGAGGGAGAAGGATGAGGAAATTAATCCAATTAGGGTATGTGTAAGTGTGAGTCTATACAAAGGAAGGGGAAGGTAGGAGGGGAACAGGTGACACTTGACCCTCATTCTCATCTGAACTAGTCAAAGGAGGGATGAATGCACACACAGTTGGGCTCAGAAATGCATGTTACTTAATAGGGTAACAGGAGGGAAAGGAGGAAAAGGAAAGGGTGGCAGAAGAGAGGGAAAATTAAAGGAGGGATTGGTCTTAAGCAAAACTAATTCTTAAAGATAAAATAGAGAACCAAGAAGGAAAAGCATAAAAGAATAGGATGGAGGGAAATAAGTCAATTAACAGTCATAACTGTGAACTGGATGAGCTTACCTATAAAACGGAAAAGGATAGGAGCAGGCTCAGAAAGCAGAAGGCAGCAGTGTGCTGTTTATAGGGAGCAAACTTAAAGTAAAAACATGCACCTAGAGTTAAAATAAAGGGTTAGAACAAAATCCATCGTGCTTCTGATGAAGTAAGAAAAATGCTGCAGAAATGTAAGAGATCATTATTAAATAGGTAGACAAAATTCCTCTTTGTTGCCTCCCCATTCCTCCTTTTCTGGAATGTCTTTTCCCAGGTTTGGCACATGCATCGCTGCTTTCTGTGTATCCTTACGCTAGGTCCCAGGCCTTTACCATATGGTTCTTCCAGCTTGTCAGAAGAGAGAGAGACTGAGTTAGAGGCCCTGGGGTTGCTTAGAGGAAGTAGAGTTTTACTGCCTTTATGGATAACAGTTCAAAGATGGCTGGTGGTCCCTAAACAGGATCTGGCCATGAGATGCTTCTACAAACTGTCATGACTTGACTCTCTTTGATGCTAAGGCCCTGGAGGAAGCCTTGAACATTCAAGCCTCTCCATCCCCTACGCCCACTGCCTTTGGAAGTCCTGAGGGACCAGGAGGGCTCCTGCGGAAACAAGAGCTGCTCACCCAGAATGAGTTATTAAAGCAACAGGTAAAGAAGGTGAATGGGAAGGGAAGTCATGGGAAAGGGAGAAGTGGGATATGTGGTTTGTAGTGTACTACAAACTGTTATCAAAATAAATGTTAGGAACAATTTGCCGGATGTGTCATGGGCTTTTGGCACGCTGTATTCTAGACCTAGACCTCTAACTAGACTCTTCTTGATTCTCTTTGTTGATCATATGCAAAGTTGTGGTCATCCACAGACATAAGTGGCACCCTAAAGTCTTTCAAAGGCCTAGGCCCTCATTAATGCCTCTACTTCTCCCTCCTCTAACAGGTTAAGATCTTTGAAGAGGACTTTCAGAGAGAACGGAGTGATCGTGAACGAATGAATGAAGAAAAGGAAGAGTTGAAGAAGCAGTTGGAGAAGCTTCAGGCCCAGGTTACCCGGTCTAATGCCCAAGTAAGAGTGGAGAACCTTATGGTGAAATGGGAGGAGGAGGGTGGCATAATGGAACAGGGTGCCCAGAGCAGGCCCCAGGGAAGCATGCTATACTTGCTAGAAAGGAAATATGGGACAGAAGATAAAATATTCAGAGTGAGCAAGACCCGGGTTCTGAACTTGCCTCTGATCTATACAGACTTTGTGGGCCTGGGTAACCTCTCAGTTAAGTTGTTATTCAGGAAGTCAGTCCTAGGCTAAGTTGCAGAACATTTTTAGTCTGCGTTGGTAGGAGAAAAGGAAGTTTCCTTAATGGGGCTCCCCTTGATAATGAAATCACCAGTCTGAGTGAAAAAAATTATTACTGATACCTGATGAGAACAGTGATGGTTTATCACGACCTGTGGTTGGGTTCATGTGTCTGACAGTGGGAAGAGGCTGATAAATCAGCTTTACAGTCTTCCTTCCTTCTAAAACTGTCTGTGCAACAGAATGAGATATTTATGCGGGACTGAACCAATACTGATTCATTAATAACATGGTGCATTTCACATGTCATGGGAAGTGGTTATGAGATGGTCAGGGAGAGATAGGAATCTAGCACCACTGATGAGTGCACCAACAAGTTGTGGGGTCTGGGCAGAGGCATCCTGGGTTTCAGCACAGTCATCCATGGTTGGTGTAGTTAACATCTACCCTTCTTGCTTCTCCGTAGACTCATGCAAAGCCTTTAGAGTTTATTTCATCTGATCTCCTTTAATGTGGGGAAAACTGAAGTGAGAGAGGCAATAGGACTTATTGACAGTCATGAAATTACCTAGTGGTTAAAGGAAATGAGAATTTCTTGAATCTGATTCCCAGTCTAGTATTCTTTCTCCTGCACTTTATTTTTCATCTTTGGGAATAACTCAAGCTTTGGAAGCAGAAATGAGGTAGACCTGGTTTAGTAGAAGAAACTCTGGTATGGGAATCAGGTGACCGGAGTTCTAGAATTGTCTCTGCTGTTGGTTGCTATGTGATTTTGAGCAAAACATTTCCCCTTTTCTGGACTTCACTTTCCTCTGTAAAATTAGGGAGGATTAAACTAGACTGTTTAACAAATTATCTCTAGCTCAAAGATTCTGGATTTACTGAGATCTCTTGGTTCTAAGGATGTGAGTATCTGAACATCCTGGGCACCGTTTTCTGACTGTGCTCCTTCCCACGATGTTCAGAATTTAGTCTTTTCCTAACTTTCCATGCCTGGAAAACACCTAAACTCTTATCTGTCCCTGTGCCCTGACATTGACCAGTTCTGTAGAGCCAGCTTTCTTAGGTCCTGAGTGAAGAGCCCCACATAGAAGTGTGTCCGATGGCAGGGTCAGTTTTTCACGGGCTGTGTTGGGTGTGGCTTCTTGGCTCTGGGCTTTCTGATTGGCCAGGTGTCTTCTTTTTCTAAATGGGTTATCTGTATTTCTCTTAGCTAAAGGCTTTCAAGGATGAAGAGAAAGCCAGGGAAGCCCTCAGGCAGCAAAAGTGGAAGATGAAGGTATGGAATTCTGTGGTGAGAGTGGGCAGAGGTCCCAGGCTAGTTTTTGGATGAAAGTTTAGGCTCTTACAGCCTAGCAAGTTTTTTGTTTTTGTATTTTCCTGTTTTGATTGCAAACCCTTTTCCTTTTGAATATAGGCAACATATACAGTGGATGGAAGATTAACCTTGCATTTAGAAAAAGTCAGGTTTCAGGCCCATTTCTGCCACTGACTGTGACCTGGAGCAAGGTCACTAAGATCTCTTCTGACTTTGTGAATTTATGACATTAGTTAAAAATGTATTCCCTAAGGTTCTTGTGATTCTAAATGTTTAGGTGCTGCTTGGTAGACTGAGGTGACCTGGCTTATCTGAAACCTCAACTTGTGTTTTGCCTTTCTTTGTAGGCCTCAGGAGAGAGATACCACATGGACCCCCTCCAGGAGCATATCTGTGGGGCCTATCCCTATCCATACCAACCAGTACCCCCATTCCTGCACCACCATGGTTTTGAGGACTGGTCAGAAATCCGATACCCACCACCACCAATGGCCGCAGAGCATCCACCTCCAATCCCCAACTCCCGCCTGTTCCATCTGGTAAGTTGCTTTCCTTGCTATTAGCCTAATCCAGTTCTCTCCTCAAATATTTTCCTCTCTGTGGCCCCCTCCCTTCAACCTACACCCACAGGGTTAGTGTGCTTAGACCTCGCCTAGGGGACTAGACCTCCAGGGTCCCTTCTGTA
This sequence comes from Pseudocheirus occidentalis, assembly GCA_028646575.1. Lineage (NCBI taxonomy): Eukaryota > Metazoa > Chordata > Mammalia > Diprotodontia > Pseudocheiridae > Pseudocheirus > Pseudocheirus occidentalis. The sequence goes on from JAQQSW010008944.1 coordinate 10,384, forward strand.
CATCTGTAGTCTGTGAATTTTGCAGCCAGCAGGGTCAGTGCAGTGAAAATATGCATCTTCTCTGTGCCATAATCATTGACACCAGAACTGAATCCTAGCTAGGAGGAGAGACCTGCCTTTGATTCTGGTCTGTGGCTAGGAAATTCTGACCTTTCTAGCCCTCATGTCATTTCAGAATCTTGGGATTCATCAAGAAAAGATTGAAGGAGAAAGCATGAAAAAAATAGCAGGGCTTGATTCAGCTAAGTCCAAAAAAATCATCTGTTTCTGTCTAGAAATATTAGCATATTTTGGGTCTTCTCCCTCTGTTGTTAGCTCTCAGTGTCCCAAGTCTTGTTGACTTCTTCATCCAAATGTTTTCCTGTCTGCTCGCTTTCTGTGCAAGTCCTCAAGGCTGGTTTACAACAGCAACCTCTAAGATCATTTCTCACCTTTTCCCAGTCTCTTCCCTTTCAGTCCAACCTGTACCTGACCAGTCAATATTCCTTAAACAGTTTTATTTCATTTGTATCCTAAAGGCCACATGTTCTAGCAGAAAGAACATTGGTCTTGGCATCAGGAGACCTCGAGTTTGAGTCCCAATATTGAAGTCTGTTGGCTGTGTGATCTCTAGCCAATAACTTTGCTTCTCTGAGGCTTGGTTTCATTGTCTTTCAAATGAAGGTAATACTTACAATCGCCTACCTGACAGGGTTGTGATGGCAAAAGCATTTTGTAAACCTCAGAGCATTGTCCAAATGCTAATTATTATTAATAATGCTTCCCTGTTGTCTACTTCATCAAGTTAAAATCCTTCTTGACTTCAAGTCCTTCTACAATTGGACCTTACCCATCTGATCTTCTCTCTCATCCTCCATGATAGCCCTGGCTCCCTTCTGAACTTGATAATTCCAGGCTTGGTCCCATTTCCATGTCTTGTTCCTCTTGCCTAGAGTGCCCTTTTCCTTCCCTTTCACTTCTCCAAGTCCAGCCTGCCTTTCAAGGTCTCGCTCAAACTATGTGATTTTGAGCAAAACATTTCCCCAGAAGAGCAAAACATTTCCCCTTTTCTGGACTTCACTTTCCTCTGTAAAATTAGGGAGGATTGAACTAGACTGTTTAACAAATTATCTCCAGCTCAAAGATTCTGGATTTACTGAGATCTCTTGGTTCTAAGGATGTGAGTATCTGAACATCCTGGGCACTGTTTTCTGACTATGCTCCTTCCCACGATGTTCAGAATTTAGTCTTTTCCTAACTTTCCAGGCCTGGAAAACACCTAAACTCTATCTGTCCCTGTGCCCTGACCTTGACCAATTCTGTAGAGCCAGCTTTCTTAGGTCCTGAGTGAAGAGCCCCACATAGAAATGTGTCCGATGGCAGGGTCAGTTTACATGTTACATAAAAGCTTTGATGGTTTTATACCTTTTTCATCTCTCCATTCCTTTATTATTTCCTCATTGTTTCTTGTGTGCACGTATGTTTTATTTCCACAGCCTGATTATGAGTTCTTCAAGATTAGAGGCTGTTTCACACTTCTCTTGTATTCCCCACAGAACCTAGGATAATCCTGTTCAAGTTTAATAGGCCTTCAGTGCATATTTTCTACTTAAAATGTGGGTGAGCTACTTAGCTCTAATGATAAGCATGAATCAATTTTTTCAGCCAGAATATGCTTGGCGCCCCCCATGTGGTGTGATGAGGAACCAGAGCTCCCAGGTTGATGCTGCCCTGGTTCAGCCTTCAGAGCCTGGTAAGAATTCCCTGATTGTTGGTGTCGGTTTTTAATTCAGTACTGTTCAACAGTCATTTTATAAACACCTGCTCTATGTGGAGCATACAGCTGGGGGGAAATTGAAAGTATAGACTAAGATATGGTTCCTCGAATAGTTCTCAGAGCGTGTTGGCTAGTATGTTCATGTAAGTGATGTCTGCCTCAGCTGTAGGTATGGGCTGAATGAACTGAAAGGTCTTTGAAGTGCTTAAGATCACTGAATTGGCCTGGTGGGTACAAATGCTTCAGGTGACTGGCCTGAACAAGAGCGGGTAGAAGGTAACTGAGAAGTGAAACTAAAGATGCCCCTTCCCTCTTTCCTTTTCTTCTTAGGTATAAATACTGCTCAAGCAGTGGGCACAAGAACTGTTGGCTTCTCAGGGGATGAAGGATAGAGGGGGCCCTCCTTGTCACTGTGGCTTTAAGGGCCAGAATTTCTAGCAGTGCAGATGATGGGGCTTAGGAAGAAACGAGGGAGGAGACTCATTGTGACCATTCTTCTATAACTTGGCTATTTTCATCTTTCAGAACCGACTGATCACGGATTACCAAAGAACTAGAGGCCAATCTATGACCAGAGCTGCTATTGAAACAAAATTGGTGGGGCAGTAGGAGCACAGGGTGGGGACTGGACCATGTGTCTGTCCTTCTCTGCACCTCACCTCCAATCTGGACCCTTCACAGACCACTGGGTTTTCTGCTTGTTAGGAGCTCTTTGCTTTCCAGCAGGAGTGCCCATGGAGGACTTTTGTGTCCCATCTAGAAATAGGAAAGGTGGGATGAGAGAAGTGCCGGGGTCTAGATCTCAGAGAAAGGAAGAGTGGAGTTATGTGGCTCTGACACTCCACGGTTGGTCAGAATCCTCCAGGTAACACTGTCAGGAGCTAGTGACTGTATTTTTCCCTTCTTTGATCCTTCTTCCCAGATGGACACATCCTCTCTTGGGCCAATGTAATATGTGTTGGTCAAGGTATAGATATCTGTTTTCAGACTTTAAAATTCTCTTCCTAGCCTCCTCTCCAGAACAGATGCTACAGAGAGTGCTGTTTTGGTTTAGGAGAAAAGGGTTGACAAAATGTTAATGTTTCTGGTTAAGAGTAGCCCCATTTTTGAACCTTAACTTTTCTTCTAGCACCTTATCTTTTTTTTCCCTGCAGCCATGTTGGCTAGATGCTTTGCAGGGTCTCCTGTGCCTCAGTGGTGTGGCAAGAG
>JAQQSW010008945.1:0-13348 GCA_028646575.1 Pseudocheirus occidentalis
AAAGTTATAACAGTTATTCCTTGCCTCTTCTATATGGGATGATTAACTCCATTTTGTCTCTCCCTGTCTCCTCTCATTCTAGTCCTCTCCCACCTCAGAATTTTGCCTTTTAAAGTATCATACCTTGGTATTCAATTCATCCTATACCCTCTATATACACATATACACACATACTCAGATATGTATTCATGCGCATATATAGCCTCCTATATGGACACATGAGTAAGTATACACATATATACATATACATATATACACATACATATATACATGTATGTATATATGTATGTGTATATATACATATACATATATACATACATATGTATGTATTTCCTTTACCTATCCTCATGCTAAGAAAAGTTTCATAAGTTACTGTTATTGTTTTTCCATCTTGGCATGTAAATAATTCAAATTTTACAAATTCCTAATGTTTTTTTTCCCATGTTTACCTTCTTGTGCTTCTTGTGTTTGATTGTCATATTTTCTGTTCAGCTCTGGTTTTTTCAGCAAGAATGCTTGAAAGTCCTCCACCTCATTGAATGACCGTATTTTCCCCTGGAATAATATGCTCAATTTTGCTGGGTAGTTGATTCTTGGTTTTAATCCCAGCTCCCTTAATCTTTGAAATATCATATTCCAGGCCCTGCGATCCCTCAGTGTAGAAGCTGCCAGATCCTGGGTTATCCTGACAGTGCTTCCACAGTATTCAAATGGTTTTCTCTTGGAAGCCTGTAATATTTTCTCCTTTAACTGGGTATTCTGGAACCTGGCAATAACATTTCTAGGAGTTTTCTTTTGGGGATCTTTTTGAAGAGGTGATCGATGAATTCTTTCAAGTTCTATTTTGCCCTCTGATTCTAAAATTCTTCTTTTTATTTCAATAATCACACATCATCCTAGTTGCAGGTATTGCAGAACTTTAAATTCTAGATTCTTTCAGTTACACAGCTTTACTGTGAAGCTTACCTCTTGATTTATTTGTTAACCCACATAAAAATTGTTTCTAACAGCCGTAATTGGTCCTACTTTTTGTTGTTTTTCTTAAATTAACTGTTGGTTATTTTTAGCTTATATCACTCATTTCCACAGGCCTTTGAGTTACAAATTTTCTCTCCATATTTCCCCTACCCACCACCCCAAAACAGTGATCCCACTGCATATCCCCTCCCAAAATCTGCTCTCTCCTATATCCTCCATCATCACCCCTCTGACTTTCTGGTAGGGCAGGATGTATCTACCTACCCTAGTGTCTGTATACCTTATTTCCCAGTTCCATGCAAATAATAATAATAATAATAATAATAATAATAGTTATCATTATGATGATAATAATAACACTAATATATATGTTTATATATATATATGTTTTTTAAATTTAATGTTAAAACTTTAAATTCAAGATTGTTTACCTTCCTTCCTCATCACCCACCCCCACTGGAAACACAAGAAATTCCATACAGGCAGTATTTGTGTCATTATATAAAACATCTCCACAATAGTCATATTGTCAGTTTCCCTCCATCCTTTTGCACTGAGCACTTGTTCTATTCTCTACTTTACAAAAGCATGTGCTTCTAACAACCCTCCCTCAAACGTCCCCTCCCCTACATGATCCCCCCTCTCATTCCCTTCCCTCTCCTCTCCTGTAGTGCACGATACACAGTTTAGAGTGTATGTCAATCCCTCACTAAGCCAAATTAAATGAGACCCATTCCCTTTTCCCTTCCTGTGCTTCCCCTCTATTGTAACAATTATCCCTCACCTCTTCCAAATGAGATAATAAACTCCATTCTGTCTCTCCATTTCCCCTCTCATTATAATCCTCTCCCACCTCTGAATTGCACCTTTTAAAATATCATCCCTTCCTATTCAATTGATCATGCGTCCTCTATGTATACCTTTACACACTTATACACATACTCTCATATGTATTCATACACATATATATCCTCTTATATAGACATGTGTGTACATACATACATATACATATATACATGCATACATATACATACATATATGTGTATACACACACAAACATTTATATTCGCTTCATTTATCCTCATACTGTGAAAAGTTTCATAAGGTACAATTATTGATTTCCATGTAGACATGTTAATAGTTCAACTTTGATTAGGTCCTTATGATTTATTTTCCCAGTTTATCCACTCATGTTTCTTGTATTTGAATGTCAAACTGTTTATTCAGCTCTGTTTTTTTTCATCAAGAATTCTTGAAAGTCCTCCACCTCAATGAATGACCATATTTTTCCCAGAAAGATTATACTCAATTGATTCTTGGTTTTAATCCTAGCTCCCCTGATCTCCAGAATATCATTTTCCAGACTCTTCAGTCCATTAAAGTACAAGCTGCTAGATCCATTGTTATCCTGATTTTGTTTCCACAGTATTCAAATTGTTCTTGGTAGCTTGTAATATATTATTGATCTGGAAACTCCAGAATCTGGCTATAACATTTCTAGGAGTTTTCTATTTGGGATCTTTTTCAAGAGGTGATCAGTGAATCCTTTCCATTTCTATTTTGCCTGTAGTTCTAAAACATGAGGGCGATTTTCCCAGAGAATTTCTTGAAGGATGCTCTCTAGGTTCTTTTTTTGGATCATGGCTTTCAGGTAGTCAAATAATTTTAAAATTATCTCTTCTGGATCTGTTTTCCAGGTCAATGTGTTTTTAGGTAATTATTTCACATTTCTTTGGATCTGTTTAACAGTATCTTGACTTCTCATAGAGTCATTCACTACCATTTTCTCCAATCTAATTGTGAAGGAATTATTCTCTTCAATGAGGTTTTGAGATTATTTTCCCATCTGCCAAATTCGGCTTTTTAAGGCATTCTTCTCCTCATCAGGTTTTTGGGCCTCTTTTTCCATGTTAGTTACCCTATTTTTTAAGGTGTTATTTTTTAAGGTGTTGACTCTGTTTTCATGATATTCTTGCATCATTCTCACTTTTCATCCAAATTTTTCCTCCACTTCTCTTATTTGGTTTTCAAAATCCTTATTAAGCTCCTCTATGGCTTGTAATCAGTTTATATTTTTCTTGGAAACTTTTGATGCAGGAGTTCTGACTGTGTTTTCTTCCTCATGTTCCATGCTTTGATCCTTTTTGTCCCCAAAAAGGAATCTAAAGTTGGATTACTATCCTTGCTTTGCTTCCTTTGCACACTCTTATTGTCAGTCTATTATTTAACTTTTTAGCTTTGTGCCACAGTGGAATTCTGCTTCCAGAATGGAGAGCTTTGTCCCAAATTGCTGGGGTTTTCACAGCTTCTGGAGCTATTAGGAGGTCACCATCTCTACACCCCCCACCATCTTTGGCTCATTGGTCATTCACCTCAGGACCACCACCCAAGACTGTCATTCTGATCTAAGCAGGTTAAGGCAAGAGCACTTAGCTTCTGGTCATTCCCTGCCCCCCCCTCCGCAATCTACAGGCAAGGAACTCTGAAGCAGCTATGTGGAGGCAGCTGCAGGGCTGCTACTTCTGCTGCTTCTGGCTCTGGGGGCAGAAGGACAGACCCACTCCTTTGTCTCCCGCCAAATTCAGTAGAGTTCCACTGACCTTTCACTTTGTCTTTGGCATTTACTGGTTGATAATTATGGAAACAGCAACACCTATCAATGATCCACTCTACTGAGTGCTCCAGCCAAGGCTTGTCCTGGCCACCCTGGGGCTAGAACTGTGGCTGGTCTTGGTTCCCAGAACACTGTGATGAACTTTCCTGTCCCCCTGCCAAGCTGCCTTCCACAGGATATTTGTTTTTCTGTCACTTTGTGTGTTCTGGAGTGCTAAATTTTGTTTAGGGTTATATTTTCTAGGTATTTTAGTTGGTTATGGGGGGAGTTCACAGAGTTCTCCTGCTCTTATGCCACAATCTTGACCAGTCCTACTTTTGCAAATCTTTCCCCAGTCCAGTCCATGCTATACAATACTGATGAAGTGATTGTCTTAAGCTATGTGACTCCCATATTTCATCAATTCTACTGTTCCCTAGTATCCAGTAGGATAAAATGTAAATTTTTCTGTATATATCTAAAAGGCCTTCACAGCATGGCCTCAATTTATCCTTTTAGCTTCACCGGGCTTAACTAGTTCTGTACTCTGCTACCTCTACACTGTGTTGTACAAGAAGAAAAAGTTAAAAAGAAAAGGTTTCTGAATTAATTTGATTTTTATCCCATAGACACATCAAGGCTAACACATGCAAAAATAAATTTACCCCCACACACACTCAAAACAAAACAAAACTATCATTCTGAAATTCTGAAATGTAAATAAGGAATACACACACACACACACACACACACACACACACCTTGTTATTTAACGAGAACAAACTGTTTACATCCCTGTATGGGAAGCAGATACCAGTTAATATTGTGAACTTTATACCTATGGCAACATCTAAAAGGGATATAAACAGATAGAGGGTGTGGATATAAATTATGCAAAATGAATATAAAACCCGTATTAAGGGACTGCAATGGAAGAAGAAGAAAGAATGAAGCAGAAAGGGGTAAATTATGCTACACAAAGAGGCATTGCAACAGTACAGTAGAGGGAAAGAAGGAAGGGAGATCACCATTATATCAGCTTTTCCCTCACTGGTTCTGGTGCAAAGAGGGAATAACATAACCAGTTAAATATCGGATCCTACTTAGTAGAGATTTAAAACTTAGCATAATAGAGGGAAAGAGGGGAGGGAGAGGAGCACTGCATGAGATCTATTCTCATCAATCTTGGTTTGAGGAAGAAATAACATACACCGTTGAGTATAAAAATCGGTCATATCCTGTAGGCAGTAGGAGGGAGGAAGGGTTAAGAATGTGGCAAGGGGGGTTAGAAGGGAGGGAAGAAGTAGTAAGGGAGAAGGGTAGGAAAAGGGAGGGAGTGGATAAATAGGGAATACTGAGGGAGGCGGTGGTCCTAAGGAAAACTCTTAAGAAGAGGAGGAGAGAAGGAGAAAAATAAAAGCATAAACAGGGGAGGGAATAGGATGGAGGGAAAGACTCATATAGTAATCATAACTGAATGTGAATGGGATGAACTCTCCCATAAAATGGAGGTGGATAGAAGAATGGATTAAAAACCATAATCCTACAATATGTTGTTTACAAGAGACACATCTGAAATGGGGATGCACACAGGTTAAAGGTAAAAGGCTGGAGTAAAATATATCATGCCAGAACTTAAATAAAAAAAAAGCAAGGGTAGCAATCCTTATCTCAGACAAAGCAAAAGCAAAAATAGATCTAATTAAAAGAAGTAAGGATGGAAACTATATACTGCTAAAAGGCACCATCAAAAATGAGGCAATATCATTACTAAACATTTATTCACCAAGTGGCATGGCATCTACATTCTTAAAGGAGACATTAGGTATGCTAGAGGAAGAAATGGATAGCAAAACCATACTAGTGGGGGACTTCAATCTCCCCCTCTCTGAGATGGTTAAATCCAACCTCAAAATAAACAAGAAAGAAGCTAAGGAGGTAAATAGAACCTTAGAGAAGTTAGATATGATAGACCTCTGGACAAAATTGAATGGGGATTAAAAAGGGATATACCTTCTTCTCAGTGATATATGCCATATACACAAAAACTGACCATGTACTAGGGCAAACACAGTTCAGTGTAGAAGGGTAGAAATATTAAATGCATCCTTCTCATATCATGATGCAATAAAAATAATATGTAATAAAGGGCCATGGAAGGATAGATGAAAAACTAATTGGAAACTAAATAATTTAATCCTAAAGAATGAGTGGGTCAAACAAGAAATAATAGAAACAATCACCAACTTCATTCAGGAGAATGACAATAAAGAGACAACATACCAAAACTTATGGGATGCAGCAAAGGCAGTCCTTAGGGGAAATTTTATACTCCTGAATGCATACATGAATGAATTAGAGAAAATGGAGATCAATGACTTGGGCATGCAATTAAAAAAGCTAGAAAAAGAACAAACTGAAAATCCCCAATTAAAGGCTAAATTGAAAATAATGAGAACCAAAGGAGAGATTAATAAAATTGAATTCAAGAAAAGTATTGAATTGATCAACAAAACTAAAAGTTGGTTTTATGAAAAAGCCAATAAAATTGATAGACCTTTAGCTAATATGATAAAAAAAGAAAGGAAAAAAACCAAATTATGAATATAAAAAAATGAAAAGGGTGAATCCACCTCCAATGAAGAGGAAATTAAAACAATAATTAGGAATTATTTTGCCCAATTGTATGCACATAAATCTGACAATCTTAGTGAAATGGATGAATATTTTTAAAAATACAAGTTGCCTAGACTAAGCAAAGAGGAATTAAAATACTTAAATAAGCCCATCTCAGAAAAAGAAATTGAACAAGCCATCAATGAACTCCCTAGGAAAAAATCTCCAGGGCCGGATGGCTTTACTAGTGAATTCTACCAAACAATTAAAGAACAATTGAGTCCAACACTTTACAAAGTATTTGGGAAAATTGTAGAAGGAGTCCTACCAAATTCTTTTTACGAGAAATTCCTTATCATTTTCAAGAAAACCACCATCCTCCCAGTATCTTATGCCTCCAACCTCAGTATAATCTTTACCCATCCTGAACCCCATATTGTATAACATTATTTGTCAAATCTAGTGATTTCTACCATCACGATATCTCTTAAATACATTTCCTTTTCTCCTTTCAAACAACAACCTCCTACTTCCGACCATCACAACCACTTGCCTAAATTACTGTGTATTCTTCAATTGGGTTGTCTTTTCCTACTCTAGTCTATCCTTCATATAGTTGCCAAGGTCATTTTCTCTTTTTTTTCTTACTAGAAAACTGGTTAAATTTATTAGTATAATGCTTAGGAAAAATGTGAATATAAATCATCTCGATATATTAAGCCGTAAAATATCCCAATGAAGCTAGTCCCCTTGCCAAATTCCTGGTGTATAAACATTCATATTAAACAAGATATCAGTATTATCTTTCTTTTTTTAATGACAGTTCTTTTTTAAATTTATCTTTAAATTTTATTTATTTATTTTAGTTTTTGATACGCATTTCTACAAGATTTTGAGTTACAATATTTACCCCATATTTCCCCTACCCTACCCCAAAATAGCAAGCCTAATGAATACCCCTTTTCCCCCATATGTTCTCTCTTGTATCCTCCACTTAACTCCCTTAATTTCTAGTAGGGCAAGATGGATTTCTATACCCCAGTACCTGTATATATTATTTCTCAGTTGCATGTAAAAAGAAAACAACATTTTTTGAAAGATTTTCTTTTAAAACTTTGAGTTCCAGATTTTTTTCCCTTCTTTCATCTTCACCCATCCCCAATGGGAAGATAAGCAATACAATATAGATTGTATGTGTGTAGTTACCCAGTCATTTCCATAGTAGTTATATTGTGAAAGATTAACTATATTTCCCTCTATCCTATCCTGCCCTCCACTTACTCTATTTTCTCCTTTGACTGTATCCCTTTTCAAAAATGTTTGCTTCTAACTACCCTCTCCTCCAATCTGCCCTCCCTTCTATCATCTCTCCTCTTATCCCCTGCTCCTCCACCCCTATTTTCCTGTAGGGTAAGATACCCAATTGAGAAAATTCAGCTTTTTAAGGCATCTTCCTCCTCACTGGCTTTTTGGACCTCTTTTACCATTTGAGTTAGTCTATTTTTCAAGGTGTTATTTTCTTCAATGTATTTTTGTGTTCCTTTAGCAGGCTGTTGATGCTCTTTTCATGATTTTCTTGTATTGTTCTCATTTCTCTTCCCAATTTTTCCTCCACTTCTCTTATTTTATTTTCAAAATCCTTCTTGCGCCCCTCCATGCCCTGTAACCAATTCATATTTTTCTTGGTGGCTTTTGATGCAGGTGTTCTGACTTTGCGCTCTTTTTCCCACTCCATGCCTTGATCTTTTTATCCCCAGAAAAGGATTCTAAGGTCCGTTTGTGCTTTCTCTGCTTCCTCATATTGCCAGTCAGTTACTTGACTTTTGAGCTCTTTGCCATGGTAGAATTCTGCTTTCATAATGGAGAGAGCTTTGTCCCAAAATTGCTGGGGTTTTTGCCACTGCCAGAGCTGTTGGGGCAGTTTCCCTCTCTACAGCCTCCACAAGCTGTGGCTCACTGGCCACACACCCCAGGGCCACCACCCAAGATCACAATCTGGATCCACAAAGCTTAAAGCAAGAGTGATTACCCTCTGAATGGTCTCTTGGTCCACCTGCAATTTGTAGGTCAGGAGCTCTGGAAGCAGTGGCCATGCCTCTCCCACTTCCAACCCTGGGGTCAGGAGCTGGACCACACTCTTCCATCCCTTCCATCTGCTATTTAAAGAGACTTTTGTACTAACCTTTTACTTTTTCTTTGGCTTTTGGTTGAGAATTTTGCAAATGGCCATAGCTGCTGGTGATTCACTGCCCTTAAGTTTGCCCTGGCCTCAGCTGATTGGGCCTGCCCTGGGGCTAGAACTATATGGCTCATTGGGGATTCTGCATGGCTCCCAGCTCAGTGTGATAGGCCCTTCCTGTTGGCCTACTGGGCTTCATTCAGCAGGAGATGTATGTCTCTCTGTCACTTTCTGGGTTCTGTAGCTCTAAAGTTTGTTTAGAGTCATGTTTTACATGTTTTGAAAGTGATTGGAGTGGGAGCTCATGCCAAGTTTGTGCTTCTATTGTCCCATCTTGGCTCTGCCGTTCCTGCCCCCACCAAGGTCATTTTCTTAAAGCAGGGGATTTAGCACGAAGTATTTCACTCAGCAAACTCCAATGGCTTTCTAATACTTAGAAGGCTAAAAAAATCAATTTGACATTTAAAACTCTTTACAACCTTAGGTTTTCTGTCCTTTCAATCTTATATATTTCTCCCCTACACATACACTCTACTGGAGCAGTGCTAGCCTACTTGCTAATTCTCACAAACAACACTCCGTTCTCCATCTCCATTATTTTGCACAAATTATTCCTAATACATGCATTGCTCTCCCTTACAACATCCATGTTTTAGAATTCCTAGCATCCTTCAGGCCTCAACTTTACTGTGATTTTTCAGGAGGTCTTTCCCATACATGACTTTTCTTCTAAGGTAACTTTATTTCAACTTTCTGTATCTTATGTGTACCTAATTATGTACCTATTATCAAAATGGATTATATTAACTCCCTATTATAGTTCATACCACAAAGGCTAGTAGAGAAACAAGTTACATGCCTCTCACAGTGGTGGAAGCAGGGTAAAGGTGAAATTAATTCATAGCAATACAAGCAACAGAAATAGGAATGAAAATAGAATACATTTTATTTTAAGGAAATTGAAAAGATTTTTGAATGAACACAATTAGTAAAAAGTGAAGATGAGTTATAATAAAAATGAGAGATAGTACAGTATTTGAAAGGGAAATATTTTATTGAATGTCTCTGATAGGGTCTGATATCTAAAATATATAGACAATCCACAAAAATGTATAAAAAAGCAATGCTGCAATAAGTAAGTGATAAAAGTACAATAATTTCTGTTATAATGGTATAATATGACATAAGCCTTCCTAAGAATCATTGTGACATACAAAATTCTGTAGTAAGAAACACAGGGCTTAATCAGGTTAGGGCATAAAACTTCAACATTGGTAACAAAGGAAAGATAGCGAAAGGTCAGTGGAACTCCACAAAATTTGGGGGAGAAAAGCAGGTCTGGCTGTCCACTCCCTGGGCAAGACAACAGCAGAAGCAGAGGTCCTACAGCAGCCTCCACATGGCTGCTACAGAGCTCAAGGCCTGAAGATTGCAAGGGGGCTATGTGATCATTCAGAGGCTAAGTGCTCTTGCCTTAAGCTGCCTGGATTGGGATTGTGGTCCTGGGTGGTTGTCCTGAGGTATGTGAACAGTGAGTCAAAGCTGGTGAGGCCTGCAGAGACTGCAGCCTTCTTATAGCTCCAGCAGCTGTGAAAACGCCAGCAATTTGGGACAGAACTGTCCCCTCTGGAAGCAGAGTTCCACAGAGCTAAAAAGTCAAATCATTGACTGGCAACATGAGTAGACAAAGGAAGCAAAGTAAGAATAGCAATCCAACTTTAGGTTCCTTTTTTGGAGACCAAAAGGATCAAAGCATGGAACAGGAGAAAGACAACATAGTCAGAACTCTCGGACCAAAAGCTTCCAAAAAAAATGTAGACTGGTTACAAGCCATAAAGCAGCTTAATAGGGATTTTGAAAACCAAATAAGAGAAGTGGCGGAAAATTTGGGAAGAAAAATGTGGATGATGTAAGAAAATCATGAAAAGAGAGTCAACAACCTGACTGAAGAAAATAACACCTTAAAAAAAGATTAAGTCATATGGCAAAAGAGGGCCAAAAAACCAATGAGGAGAAGAATGCCTTAAAAAGTAAAATTTTCCAGATGGATAAAGAATCTCAAAAGCTCAATGAGGAGAATAATTCCTTCAGAGTTGGAATGGAGCAAATGGAAGCAAATGACTTTTTGAGAAATCAAGGTACTATTAAACAGACCAAAACAAATGAAAAAATAGAAGGCAATGTGAAATATCTCATTAAAAAAAAACACTGACCTGGAAAAATGGATCCAGGAGGCACAATTTAAAAATTATTGCACTACCTGAAAGCCATGATGAAAAAAAAATCCTTGAAAGTATCGTTCACAAAATCCTCAAGTAAAATTGCCCTGATATTTTAGAACAAGAGGGCAAAATAGAACTTTAAAGAATTCACCAATCACCTCTTGAAAAAGATCCCAAAAAGAGAATTCCTAGAAATGTGATAGCCAGATTCTGGAGTTTCCAGATCATGGAGTAAGTATTACAAGCTGCCAAGAAGAAACAATTTGAATACTGTGGAAACACAATCAGGATAACCTAGGATCTAACAGCTTCTACGTTAAGGGATCGAAAGGGCTGGAATATGATATTCTGGAGATTAAGGGAGCTAGTATTAAAAACAAGAATCACCTGCCCAGCCAAACTGAGTACAATGTTCCAGGGGAAAACATGGTCATTTAATGAGTTGGAGAACATCTAAGTTTTCTTGATGAAAAAAACAGAACTGAATAGAAAATTTGACATTCAAGCACAAGAAGCATGAGAAGGTAAACATGGAAAAGAATTCTTAAGGAATTTATCAAAGTTGAACTATTTACAAGTCAACATGGAAAAATGATAATTGTAGCTTATGAAACTTTTCTCAGTATGAGGATAGTTTAAGGGTATATAAATGTGTATTTATGTATACATACACATATGTCTATATAGGAGAGTATTTGTGCATATGAATACATATGGCAATGTGTGTATATATGTGTACATAGAGGGCACAGGATCAATTGAACAGGAAGGGATGATATTTTAGAAGGTGAAATTAAGAGGTGGGAGAGGAATAGAAGGAGAGGGGACAGGGAGAGACAGAATGAGGTTAATCATCTAATATAGAAGAAGCTAGGGATAATTATTACAATGGAGGGGAAGAACAGGAAGGCAAAAGGGAAAGGGTCAACCTAACTCTCATTGAATTTGGTTTAGGGAAGAAATGACATAAACTCTAAACTAGGTATTTTGCCACACATAGGAGTAGGGGGATTGTAAAGAACTTAATACATTTTCTTTCAAAAGGCCACCTATCTGTCTGTCTAGGAATAAAATAGTAATGCCTCCCAGATAGCCTGTGTTCTTTATGCTAACTAGAATAATGCCATGAAGTTGTCTTCAAAAATCGTATCATTATAGTTTTACAATATTTTAAATAGAAATAAAAGAAATATATGCATTCTCCAAAATGAAGAGGTGGTATGGTACTGCTGAAAGAGTGACAATGTTGGTGTCAAAGCAATAGGTTCCAGATTTTTACTCCCTGTGTGACCTTGGACTAGAGTCCTAACATCTCAGAGCCTCAGTTTTCTCATTTGCAAAATGAAGGAGTTGAATTAATTTGCCTTCATGGTCCTTTCTAGCAATAAATCAATGGTCTGAGGATCCCTCAAATGAGGAGCATTCTTATATTAACACATACCTTGGAAGTCACTTAAAAAAAGGCTCAGGGTATTTATATTTTTTAGATTTCAGGATCTTTTTTGTTTGTTTTCTTTTTTTCTTTTATTTTTTTAATTTAATTTATTTTCTTGATTACATCAATCATTTCCACAAGGTTTTGAGTTACAAATTTTCTCCCCTTCTTACCCCTACCCTCAAGCCCAAAAGAGTGATACAACTGTAAAGCCCCTCTCACAATATGTTCCCTTTTATGTCCTCCTCCAACGCCCCTCTAACTTTCTAGTAGGGCAGGGAGGGTCTCCCTACCTCTGTCCCTGTATGTCTTATTTCCCAGTTGCATTTGATTGTATAGCTTTAAATTCTAGATTCTTGCAATTCTTCACTTGTCACCCACTCCCACGAGAAGGAGCAGCAATTCAATACAGGTTGTACATGTGTAATTACACAGGACATCTCCATGGTGGGCATATTGTGAGGCGCTGATTGTATGTCCCACCTTCCTATTCTGCATCCCCGTTCTTTTGTTCTCTACCCTGTCCCTGTCCCTTTATTGAGGAGTGTGCTTTCTGCAACCCTCCACCCCACACCGCCCTTCCCTCAATTACCCCCCCCTCTCATCCCCATCTCCCCTACTCTCCTGTGTGACAAGATACTCAGTTTAGAGTTTATGTCATTCCTTCTTTAAGCAAAATTTAATGAGAGTAAATGAAAGTAAAGTTGTAACAGTTATCCTTTGCCTCTATATGGAATGATTAAACCCATTTTGTCTCTCCCTGACTCCTCTTATTCAAGTACTCTCCTACTTCAAAATTTCACCTCTTTAAGTATCATCTCTTCCTAATCATGTGATCCTGAACCCTCTATGTACACATATATACCCATGCTCAGATATGTATTCATACGCATGTATACACTCCTATATAGACATATGAGTAGGTATACATACATACATACATACATATATATGTATATATATGTATACACACACACATTTGTATTCCCTTCACCTATAGTTCAACTTTGATAAGTTCCTTATGATTTCTTTCCAATGTTTACCTTCTTATGCTTCTTGTGTTTGAATGGCAAATTTTCTGTTCAGTTCTGTTTTTTTCATCAAGAAAGCTTGAAAGTCCTCTACCTCACTGGACGACCATATTTTCCCCTGTAACATTATACTCAGTTTTTCTGGGTAGGTGATTCTTGGTTTTAATCCCAGCTCTCTTGCTCTCTGGAATATCATATTCCAGGCCCTTCGATCCCTCAGTGTAGAAGCTGCCAGGTCCTGGGTTATCCTAATAGTGTTCCACAGTATTCAAATGGTTTTTTCTTGGCAGCCTG
>JAQQSW010008946.1:0-13348 GCA_028646575.1 Pseudocheirus occidentalis
TCCACCAACAATGCATTGGTGTTCCAATTTTTCCACATCCTCTCCAGCATTTGTCATTTCCCAGTTTTGTCATCTTAGCCAATCTGACTGGTGAGATGTGATACCTCAGAGTTGTTTTGATTTGCATTTCTTGAATCAATAGTGATTTAGAGCATTTTTCATATGCTTATAGTTATCTTTAATTTCTGCCTCTGAAAATTGGCTGTTCATATCCTTTGACCATTTATAGCATTCACATTTTTAAAGGAAAAGTTAAATAACTTGCAGGAGGAGATAGAATGGTAAAACAACACTAGCAGAGGACCTCAAATTACCCTTCTCAGAAATAAACAAATGTAACCATAAAATAGTTAAGAAAGATGACTAGAATTTAAGAAAAGTTAGTTATGATGGACCTCAGGAGAAAATTGAATGGAAACAAAAAAAGAATACCTTTTTCTCAATTGTAAATGGCACCTTCACAAAAATTGACCATGTATTAGGACAGAAAAACCTCACAAGTACACCCTTAAATGCACCCTTTTCAGACCATAATTCAATAAAAATGACATTCAATAAAGAACCTTGGAAATGTAAATTTAAAAGTAATTGGAAATTAATCCTGAGGAATGAGGTCAAAGAACCAAGTATAGAAACAATAATTTTGTTAAAGATAATGATAATGAAACATGTGGGGTGAAACCAAAGCTTACATCAATACCAATGCTTACATCAATAAGGAGAAAAAGAGCAGGTCAATGAATTTGGCATGCAACTAAAAAGAACTAAAGAAAGAACAAATTAGAAATCCCCAATTAAACATGAAAGAAATCTTAGAAATCAAGAGTGATCAATAAAAAAACTTAACTAATGGATAAAATTAGGAATTGGTTTTATGAAAACAAAAAAATAGGTAAACTGTTGGTTAACTTAATCTATAGAATGAAGAAGGAAATAGGTTTTCAGTATCAAAAATGAAAAAGGGTTAATGCACCATTAATGGAGAGAAAACTAAAGTAATGATTAGGAGTTAATTTGCCTAATTACATGTCAATAAATTTGTCAAAGTAAATTGGATGAATATATACAAAAATATAAATTGCTCAGAATAACAGAAGAGTAGCCCTATTTTAGAAAAATTGAAATTGAACAAGATATCAATGAGCTCCTTAAGAAAAAAGTCCTGGGATTTGCAAATGAATTCTCCCAAACATTTAAAAAACTACTACTACCAATGCTATACAAACTATTTTGAAGAAAAAATAAAAAGGGAACCCTACTAAATTCCTTCTATAATACAGATATGATTTTGATCCTTAAATGAAAGAGCAAAAGCAGAGAAAGAAAACTATATACCAGTTTCCCTAACAATGAGCTGGCCAAATGAAAACACATGACTTCATAAGACATTAAGAAATAATCAAACAAAGTCAAAAGTCTGAAAAAATAGAATAAAATATGAAATACCCCATAGGAAAAACAACTAGCCTTGAAAACAAATTGAAGAGAGATAAGAATCATTGGACTACCTGAAAATCATGAATAAAAAAAGGAACCTAGACATAATTCAAAATATGATAAAAGAAAACTGCCCGGATAGCCAAGAACCAAAGGGCTAAGTAGGAGTTGAAAGAATCCTCTGGTCTCCTATCAAAAGAAACCACAAAGTGAAAATTCCCAGGAAAATTATAGTCAAAGTCCAGAGCTCCAGACCAAAGTGGGTGGTAGGGGGGGAGGGTTGGAATACAGCAAGTAGCCAGAAAGAAAAAAAAATCTAGTACAAAAGAGACACAATCAAGATCACACAAAATTTATCAGCTACTATCTGTAAGAGCAGAAAGCATGGAAAATTATATTCCAGAAGGGAAAGGATCTAGGCTTACAACCAAGGATAGCATACCCAGCAAAACTGAGTATAATCCTACAGAGGGGGAGAAGAATTTATAATGAAATAAAGGACTTGTAAGCATGCCTAATAAGAGAAAGCTGAGTAGAAAATTTTGATATATAATCACAGGGTCACAGAAGCATAAAAAAATAAGCATGAGTGAGAAATCATAAGAGACTAAATAAGGTTAAACTTCTTACATTTTTATGTGGAAAGATGATACATACAATCATTAAAAATTTTATGTTCATGAAGCTCGAGGGATTTTAAGATGAATTGGGTGTGATTCTATTATATTTAGATCATCTCAAAAGAAGACTAGAAAAGATCGAAAGAGGAATGCCCTGAGAGAGAGGGGGAAGAGAGAAGAATGATAGAGGAAATTATCTCAAACTGGGTGCACAAGGAGTATTTTCTACAACAAGGAGAGGGCAGTGGGGGCAGCAAGCAACACTTGAACTTTACTCTCACCTGAACTGGTTAAATAGATCTTACCCTACAGGGAAATAGGAGAGAGGTTAAGGGAAAGGAGAGGAATAAGGAGGAGTATAAATTAAGGGGGATATTAGAAGCAAAACATAATTTTAAAGAGAGGAGGGAGGGTGAAGAGAAGGAAAAGTGTGAAAAAATAGGATGGAGGAAGATACACAGTTAACAATCATAACTGAGTGTGAATGGGAAGAACTTACCCATAAAATGGAAAGGAACAGCAGAATACATTAGAAACTGGAATCCAACAGTACAGACTTACAGGAAAAAGAAATGAAGATTCAGACAACTTAAAATAAGGTACTTATACTTCAGCTACAGTGAAAAAGGTAAAGATAGAAATTATGGTCTCAGATAAACAGCAATAAAAATAGTCTTAATTAGAAGAGATAATTAGGGAAATCAGATTTTGCTAAAAATAACCATAGACAATATCAGTACTCATCATATGCACCAAATGGCATAGCATCAAAATTCTTAAAGGAAAAATGAAATGAGTTATAAGAGGAGAACAGTAATAGAAGGGGACTTCAATTTACCACCTCTCAGACTTAGGGAAATCTAATTATAAAATAAAGAAGAAAGAAATTAAGGTGTCAAATAGAATTTTAGAAAAGTTTGCTATAATAGGCTTCTAGAGACTATTGAATGGTAATAGGCAAACTTTGAAAAAAAATAGTTAAAGAAGGGATCCTACAAAATTCCTTCTATGAGATAAATATTATTTTGATACCTAAACCTAGAAAGTTGAAATAGAAAAATAAACAATAGACAAATTTCCCTAATAGATATTGATGCAAAAATCTTAAATAAAATTCGAACAAAAAGTGAATACAGCAATATATCCATGCTGGATTTATATCAGAAATGCAAGGCTGGTTCAGTATTAGGAAAACTGTGATCTTAAATAACCATATTGATAAAAAAAAATCACAAAGAGCACATGATTATTTCAACACATACAGAAAAACTGTTGACAATGTAGAACATGCATTCCTATTAAAAAAAAAATAAACACCAAGAAGCATGAAAGTAAGTGGAGCTTTCCTTAAAATAATGAGCAACACACAGAACCATCTTGGACAAGATCTTTTGGGAAGGAGAAAGGGTGTGAGCATTATTTTTCTGATTTTACAAATGAAGAAACAGAAGTTCAAATGTCAAAGTGATTTGTCTAAGGTCACAAAGATTGTTTCTCATTTTAGCTCTTGTACCCTTTCCATTGTACCTGCCCCAGTTATTCTCAGAGAATCCGTTTTGGTTCAGTTTGGTTCAACTGAAATTTAATGAGCAATCGCTCTGTACAGAATATTGTGCTAGGCTGAGTGACATACAAAGGATGTCAAGGAAAACAGAATTTCCAATATAAATGGATAGTATAGTCTATAGGAAGATATGATTAATGTTCAAATAACCATAATATTAAATAGCAAGTGCATCAAAGAGGTACGAGCCTAGTGCTGTTGTCCCGTCCACCGGGACTTGATCAATTGTGGGGTCGAGGGGGACCCAGCCTGAAAAGGAAATGGGTGAGAAAAGAGAGCGAGACCAAGCAAGGTTTTGTCAAGGTCCTTTTTAATGTTTTTTGGGGTACGGCTTATATAGTTAAGCTATGGGGAAAGGTGTGAGGGGACTTTCTAATGGAACATTTTGCGGTTAACACATCTGCCACAGGGAAGGGTCGTGTTTCACCACTTCTGGGAACATTAGCATCACTTTCATCACTACCAATTTCACCACCACTTCTCGGAATGTTACCCGGAACTAGCATAAGGGGAAGTGGTTTTTCCACAAGGGGTCGGGGTGCCCCTGAGCTAAGGTTGCTGGCTTCCAACATGCTGTGAGAGGGCAGGAACTGGAATTGGATCAGAGAAGGCTTCCTTGGCAAAATGAGACAGTGACTTGTAAATAAAGCACTCACTTGCCGCTCGCCTCTGCTAGGCCCAGTCCTGTTCCCTCCTCCCCGAGCCGCCACCCGCCGGAGCCTCCGCCAACATGCAGATGGATGTTCTTGGAGCAGACCAACGTGCCGCGCTCCGTGGTGCCTGACTCCCAAGGCCACGGGCAAGCCTGCCCAGTACATCGCGGTGCACGTCTCGGCCGACCAGGGGATGGCCTTCCGGGGCTCCTCGGACCGCCAGAACAAAGCCTACAGCAAACACCTCTGTGAGCTGCTCACCAAGCCCCTCAAAATTCCTGGGGACAGGATCTGTATCCACTGCTATGACATGAACGCTGCCAACGTGGGCTGGAATGGGTCCACCTTTGCCTGAGCTCCCCTGCTGTGGCCGCCCTGGGCCCTGGCTTGTCCCCATTCGCTGTCTGGTCACTCCCTTGTTCTTGTGTAGTTGGGAAACAATAAAATTAGTACATGAATGAATGAATGAATAAGCAGGAGCTCTCCTACTTTTTAGTCTCAGTATCCCTTTTTATTCTTAAAAATTATTGAAGTATCTTAACCATTTGTTCTGTTTTGTTTATGTGAGGCTATATCTTATGGGCTAGATCTATCAATATTTACCTTATTAAAATTAATACAACTTTATATTATTATGAAAAAAAAGTTTGACCATATGGACCCTCTAAAAAGGTCTGAGGGATCCTCATGGACCCTGGAAAAGTACTTTTTTGAGAACCACTGTGCTAAATGATAGGCAAGAAGTCAACAGATGAAGGTAGAGACTATATAAAATCATAGAATATTAAGAGTTGGAAGAGACCATGTGGCCCAATGATTTTACAGAAGAAAAATTATGGTGCTAAGAGATCAATCAGTGTTTTGCAGAGATAAGAGACTTAGTGATTGGCAAAACCAGAATTCAAGAGTTGGTTTTTTGACTCAAACCAATGTTTTGTTTACTATATCATAACACCTCCTACACCTTTGTAAGTAAACACAAATACCTGGCTTGTTGTTGATGTTGTTCAGTAATGTTCATCATGTCTAATTCTTCAGAACCCCCCTTTTTTAGGAAAGGAGTTTCTTTCTTTTTTTTTTTTTTTTTTTTTTTTTGCTTTTTTTTGGGAGGGGGGAAGGTAGGGCAATTGGGGTTAAGTGATTTGCCCAAGGTCACACAGCTATTTTTTTGTGTGTGTTAAGTGTTTGAGGTCAGATTTGAACTCAGATACTCCTGATTCCAAGGCTGGTGCTCTATTTACTGTGCCACCTAGCCACCCCTAGGAGAGGAGTTTCTTGACAAAGATACTGAAGTGGTTTGGCATTTCCTTCTCTAGCTCATCTTATAGATGAGGAAAGCCAGGCAAACAGGGTTAAGTGATTTGCCTAGGGTCTCATAGCTCATAAGTGTCTGAGGCCAGATTTGAACTCGGGTCATCCTGACTACAGGCCTGGTGCTCCTATCTGTTGCTCTACCTAGCTGCCCATGTCTTGCTTAGGACAAGTCCTTACAATTTGACATTTTTGTAAAGTTTTAACTATATTAAGTGTACTAAGAAGTAGGCTATTGAAAGTAAATCTGTGGAGAATCACTTAGTAAAACAAATAATCACCACTTAAGTTATATGCTTTATAAATTCAGTTTTCTATGTCTAGTATGCTAAAGCAAGATGTTCCTGAATATATTCTTTATTTTTCAATAAGCCTCCTTCTCTCCTCTGTCACCACCACCCCCCTAGTTTAGCCTTTCATTTACCCAAGACCTGTACTATTACAATAGTTGCTAGTTGGTGTCCCTGACTCAAGTCTCTCCTCATTCCAGTACATTTTCCATTCAGCTGTCAAAATGGTCTCCCTAAAACCCAGATCTGACTCTGCGTGTGTGTGTGTGTGTGTGTGAGAGAGAGAGAGAGAGAGAGAGAGAGAGAGAGAGAGAGAGAGACAGAGAGAGAGAGACAGAGAGAGACAGAGAGACAGAGACAGAGAGACAGAGACAGAGAGACAGAGAGAGAGAGAGAGAGAGAGAGAGAGAGAGAGAGACAGACCTCCAGTAATTTCATATCACCTCCAAGATCAAATATAAAATCCTCTGTTTGGATTTCAAAGCCCTTCATAACCTAGAGCCCTCCTACCTTTCTATTTCTATACCCAGGTCCTGTGTAACTGGCTTCCTTACTGTTCCTAGAACAAGAAGACACTCCATCTCCATGCTGTGGTTTTTCTGCCTGCCTGGAATTCTCCTCATCTCTGCCTTCTGGCACCCTTGACATGTTTCAAGTCCCTTCTGAAATCTCAGGTACTACAAGAATCCTTTAGTGCTCCTCCTTTTTTTGGTGGTTTCCCTCTGTCTCCCTCACTAGGTTATAAGCTCCTTGTAAACAAGAACTGGTTTTTGCCTTTCTTCATTTTCTCAGTACTCAGCACAGTGCTTTGCACATAAGTAGGTACTTAATAAATTTTTATTAACTAACTTATGAAAAATTAAAATGTCTTCATATATTATAATATTCCACATTTTGGATAATTGTTTAAAATCCAATATGTAAATTTGAGTAAAATATTAAAGAGATGACATATCTGGCTTTGCATTTTCACAGCTCTTTTAAAATGTGTTTTACAAGACTTTATCTTTAAATCTAGCACATGTGCAGGTAACACGACTGTAGCATTTGCAAACAGACGAATGCCTGGTTTGAGTCTCTTGCATTTTCCAGAGCCCACCACTGTTCTGTTTTCCAGGTACAGAGCCTTCATTTTTATTCTGACCTTTTTGCTGTATGCAAGTTTTCACTTATCTAGAAAACCTATCAGCATAGTGAAGGTAAGAAACTATTAAATGAGTTCATTCTGTTTTCTACAGTAGTTGCTATAATTTGTAGGAGGCAGGGGATTAAGATTATAGAAGGTAAGTTTTGAAATGTTTCCTTGTTCCAACCTTTAAAAATGTGCATTTTGCCTATGGCTTATATAGTGGTGGTGACAGAGGGTAAGTAGGGTTGCCCAGGGGGTGGCCATTACCTCTTATTCAACCCCAGTATGCTGTGGGTGCTATTGCTCCTTATCAGCCACTGCTCTTTGGATTAATAACTGTTTTTCAGCCACTACCTAGGCTCCTGCCCCCCTGGAAGTGTTCTTCTTTCCAAATCAGCTATTTCCTAATAACCTGGGGTGGGGGGGGATGGGAAATGGAAGTGTCCCGAACCCCACCTCCTGTGTCAGTCTTAGACCTTTCCACCTTCCCCTCCACAAAGCAGCCGACTCATTTGCCTGGTTCTAATTTTTCCCCTCTAACCCAAGTTGCTAAAAACAAGGGGCAGGAGAGAGAGCGATCATTTTCATTTGATAGCTCAAGCCCTAGTTATTCGGAAGTAGAACATATCCCTTTGTTTGTTTGTGGCCCAGCTTTGTGGGTGTCACATATACTGTTTTCCTTTCTGAGATATCAACATGACTTTGTTATCCCATGGCCTTCAGGACAGCATCTACTTGCATAATCATCTTTGCTAACTGCTAGTGAACTCCCAGTTCAGAGTTGAGCTTCCCATCTCTGGCAAGCAGGATTGAATTTGGCCCTGATCAGGCTATGTCATCCTCACTTGGAACTTTGCTGGAAGCATCTTGTGAATTCACTGACAGCCCTCTTCAAAGCCAAGAACTCCAGGTTAAAACCAGGGCACATTTCGCTGTCACTTCAGCTTTTGCTGGTAAAGGCAACTGTTGTCACACTTTTTGGACAAATCCCAAGTCCTCTAAACTGTACATCCACTAAACTCCAAAGGGGCTTTTACGTTGTAAGACAAAATCTTGCCCTTCAGCTTCTCTTCCATTATGTAAGTACAATTGAGATCAGGAGTTTAGCAACAAACTTGCTCTAACAACCAAACAGATTCTAGAAAAGTGTGAAAGGTTTAGTAGAAGCACCATGTTAGAATGCTTCTGTCTTCTCTGGGGCACTCACTAAACAATGATTTCCTGCACTAAGAAGATGCTATCACCTGGGGCTGGCTTAAAGACAGAACCTTCTTCAGGTTTGATGTTAGGAAGAAATGAGGCATTCTTGAGTCATTAAAAAGTTGACAAGACAAGGTTTACTTTGCATTAAAAGAACAAGGATTGGGGGGAAAAAGAACCAACAAGTTGCAACAAGGACACAGAGGTACTTAGCTTCTCTGAAGGTGGTCCCCTCATCTCTATTTGAAAAGTCATTTAGTCTACAGGGCAGTGTTCAGAGTAGGAATGACATAAGCCCTTAGGTGAACAGGAACCTACATCAGGAAAGCAGAGGCCAGTCAGATCCTAGAACCACTTTGTTGTTTTTTAGAGAAAACTAATTCCTGTTTTAAGAGATGAGGAAAAGCTAATTCCTATTGTGAGAAATGGGGAAATATTAGTCTTACCTATGATACCTTGATAAAGTTTAGGGTTTAGGGGTGTTCAAGACACCAAAATGTCAACAAACTGGGCTGCCCCCTTACTCATACTTTTTTCATTATTTCTCTTGGGATTCTCAACATTTTTCTCCTCTACGTAAATTTTCTTACTCTCTTTATAAAGTAGTATTTTGGCAATTTGATTAGTATTACACTGAATAAGCAAATTAATTTTAGGTAGCACTGTGCTCTTGATTACATAGATGGACCTTAATTTATCTCTTTTATATATAGTGTTGGCTCTTAGTTTCACATATATACTATGTAACACATTAAGTGATTTCTACATTTTCTAGTGTTTTTTTACACAAATAGATGTTATATTTTGTCAAAAGTGTGTATATGTATACATTTATATATAATCACATGATTTTATTGCCCTTTCTTAATTCAGCCTGTTCTCTCAATTAATATGTCTTGATAGTTTCCCTGCTATTGAACCAATGTACATTCCTGGCATAGATTCAAGCTGATCATAGTGTACAGTAATGTCATGTGATGCTCTAGTCACTTTGCTGATATATATTGATCTTTGGAATCAGTATTCATTAAGAATATTGGTCTATACTTTCCATCTTCTCTTTTGACTCTGCATGCTTTAGACATCAAAATCTTATTTGTATCTTCAAAAGAATCTTGTAGTATCACTTTTTTTCTAACTTTGTAAACAGTTTGTGTAAAACTGGACTTAATTGTTCTATGAATGTTTGATGTAATTTGTAATGTGGGCCTGGCAGCTATGAATATTCAATGAGCTTTGTGTATTCTTAGCTCTGTCCTCTCATGAATCCAAATCTTAAATGATCTTAAATTGACTTGTTTTCAGATGAGATTTTTAAAAAAATATCATATATCTTATTTTTTGAATCTTTTAATTTTTTTCCAAATATATTTTGTCTCAGAGTTATTGATGTTTGTTTGGTATATCCTAATTGCAGAGAATCTGTATGTGGGGGAGATTTACCACTTTTTGTTTCAGGCTATTTAATATCCCTCCAATTCTTTTAGGGCCTCTCTTTTTCTTTTCTCTTGTTCAATTTCTCTTAGGCATTCATGCAGTTGTGGGGAATCCACTTTTTCCCTCTGTGAGTCTCATTTCAGTTGTTATGGACTGGATTGGGGAATATCTGTGGATCTGTAGTGGTGCAGATTTGTAACTGCACATGTACAGTTCTCTTTTTTCTTTTCCACTTTGTATATATAAGTGTTCATTTTCTTTGATATTTGTTAAGTGCAGAGTACATTTTTTAAAGAAAATTTTGAAAGAAAGTTATTGGGTAAAGGAGAGTCTTCCCAAATAAAGGTAAAGGGGACAACTCAGTGTGTCAGAACCAGTCACCACTCTCAACAGCTTGACTCCTAAAGTAGAGAAATCAAATAAGGACTATAGTTTAAATTCTGTTACTTTGAATTTCTAATTAAAAGACCAGAGCTGAATAAAAAATTGGGCCTCCAAATATGGCTCAAGGGAAACTTTAAAAGGCAAAAAGAAAGAAAGAAACAAGAGAAAATATAAGAAATTCAATAAGGTTAAACTTTATTTTTCTATATGGCAAGATAATATTTGTAAGTGTTAAGAAATGTATTACTCTAAGGTCATTTAGAGGGTGTGGATATACTTTGTGGATATGACTTTGATGGGGTGTAACCTTAAAAAAAAACAAAAGGGAGATGTCACTGGAAGAAGGAGGGGGGAGATAAAACAAGGTAAATTATTCTCCATAAAATAACTGTTATAATGGAGGGGAAAATAGGGGTGGGGTGGGCAAAGCTTAAACCTTACTCTCATCAGAATTGGCTTAAAGAGGAAATAACTCTTTACTACACACTCATTTGGATATAAAAATCTATCTTACCCTATAAGGAAGTAAAAAAAAAGGGACAGGCATAATAGAAGGAAGGACTGATAAAAGAGAGAGTAGATTGGGGGAGGTGGTCATCAGAAGTAAGACAGTTGTGAGGAGGGAAAGGGTATGAGTAAGAGAGAGAGAAGGATAAACAAGGGGAGAAAAGCATGGAGGAAAATATAATTAGTTACCATAACTATAAATGTGAATGGGATGAATTCACCCATAAAACAGAAGTGGATAGCAGAATGGATTAAAAACCAGAATCCTACAATATGTTGTTTACAAGAAAAACATTTGAAGCAGAGAAACATACACAGGGTAAACGTAACAAGCCAGAGAAGCATCTATTTTGCTTCAGCTGAAGCAAAAAAAGCAGAGTAACAATCATGATATCAGAAAAAATAGATATTAATTAAAAGAGATAAGGAAGGAAACTATATCTTGTTGAAAGTTATCCTAGACAATGAAGTAGCATCAATACTAAACATAAATAGACAATGTGGTATAACATCTAAATTTGGGGAGAAGTTGAATGAGTTATAATTACATGTAAAAACAATCTATAATACTCTTTTTAAAAATATATTTTATTTTCCCCTAATTACATGTTAAAACAGTTTTTTAATTTGTTTTTTTTGTTTTAAGTTCCAAATTCCATCTCTCCTTACTCTCCCCATCCCTGAGATGGGCAATCAATCAGATATATGTTCTACATCTGCAATCATGTAAAATGTTTCAGTTATTTTGTATAAGACTTGAATAATAGAAAATGAATGAAAGAAAGTGAAAAATAGCATGCTTCTGTCTGTATTCAAACAATATCAGTTCTTTCTCTGGAGACAGGTAGTCCCCTGGGATTTTCTTGAATCATTGTATTGCTGAGAATAGCTGTCATTCACAGTTTTTCCCTGAACAATATTGCAGTTACTGTATAGAATGTTTTCCTGGTTCCATTCACTTCATTTTGCATTAGTTCGTGTAAGTCTTTCCTGGTTTTTCTGAAATCATCCTCCTTGTCATTTCTTATAGCACAATAATATTCCATTACAATCATATACCACAGTTTGCTTAGCCATTCCCCAATTGATGGGCATCCCTTTGATTTTAAATTCTTAGCCACTACAAAAAAAATGCTACTATAAATATTTTTATATAAATAGGTCCTTCCCCCCCCCTCCCCGCCATCCCTCCCCATCTTATTTTGATGTTTCTGGGATACAGACTTAGCAATGGTATTGCTGGATTAAAGGGTGTGCCAATAAGCCCCCACCTCTGAACCCTTTTTTAATAGTTAGCCTATTAAAACAATTAGTTCAAAGCTTAGGCGTTTACTAAGATATTTTGTATGTATATGTAGCTAATATGCTTAGTTTCTACATGGAGCTATGTAGCTACAAAAGATTCCCCCACATAAACTTGAAATATACTTTCCCATAGATCTGCAGTGTTCATGGATAAAATGGATGTATTCTTTATTTGTTTTGGGGGGGGAAGGAGGGAAGGCAAGGCAATTTGGGTTAAGTGACTTGCTCAAGGTCATACAGCTAGTAAGTGTGTCAAGTGTCTGAAGCCAGATTTGAACTCAGATCCTCCTGACTCCAGGGTCAGTGCTCTATTCACTGCACCACCTACCTACCCCAATGTAATGTTAATGGAATCAGAAGATCTTCCATGCCCCTTTCTATTGGCACTTAGTAAACAGGCACTTAGCTCCTTACTTCACGTTAACTCCTTGGGAGTAGTTAACATCTTAAGAGGTAGGTGCAGAACAGGGAGGAGCTATATTGTATACAAGGAAGAGAATCAGCAGGACAGTCAGATTTTCTCTCAGTCACCACCTGGAGACTGCACCTTTTGCTGAGATCCTCCTTCTGCAGCTTTTACTGAGAACTTCCAAGAACCAGGCTGAGGAGCTGTCATGAGTGAGAGGGATCTCTGCTTGAGGGAGCCTGTTCTATTGTGAAGGCTTGGGAATGTGGGTGTTCACTGCATTAACCATGTTTATCAACTTCAAGACAACTATAATGACTTTGGCTTTCTGGTTCTGGGACTTGTCCTTCTAGTTCTGGGACTCAGTTTTCTGGTATCTGAATAAAGACTTTGGTTCTGCCCTCCATGTAGAGAGTTGGCTACATTTTGTGATTCACAACTATACCAGCATATTCATAATCACTGTGGGTGTTGTGAATATTGCATTATTGATAGACCCAAGTGGACATATTCTTATACAAAGACACTTGTAAGCAACACATGCAGTCAAGGCAACTCAGTTCTCTGATTCTGTATGGCCCCAATGCCCTTTCCCTACTCATGTAGTCCACCTGACCACTCCCTTCCCCCAGGTTCCATTTCCCTGGCAGGACAGCTCTCACATGCCAATGCTAATTCTCCCTTAGGTTTATGTCTGTATCACTTCCCTGTTGTCAGAGGTGCCACCCCTCCAAGCTGCTGTATATTGATGGTAGAATGATGTCTCTTATTGGGCAAATTAAGAGTGGCAAGTGAGGGGGAGAGGAAAGAAAAAACATATCCTTTCTCTTACTCTCTGATACAGTGTAATAGTAATCAGATACTTAGCACTTAGTAACTTAGGGCTAAGTAGCACCTAGTAACTTAGGGCTAGGTATGGAAGGTGTGAACCCTGTCCATTGTTGAGAAGGTATGAACTCCTCTGTTGACTTGGAAGAAGGCTATTGGCTGAGACAGGAGGCCAGTGCTGTATATAAAAAAAGAATTCTAGAGACAGAGAGACAGAATTGGAATTGGCTCCTCAGTGAAGGAAGATTCATGGAGACTGAAGCCAGCTGAGAGAGAG
>JAQQSW010008947.1:0-13348 GCA_028646575.1 Pseudocheirus occidentalis
TGACATCTATCAGCTTGATTAAAATGATAGAAAGGGAAAGCAACAAATGTTGAAAGGAGTGTGGAAAAATTGGGCTACTAATTCACTGTTGGTGGAAATGTGAACTGATCCAACCATTTTGGAAACCAATCTTTGGAATTATATCCAAAGAGTTAGAAAACCATGCATGCCTTTTGACCCAGCAATAACACTCTTAGGTCCTGTTTCCCAAGATGATTAGGGAAAAAGGGAAAAGTCATCAAGTGGCAGCAGAGTACAGTGGAAAGTGTTAGATTTTAAATGAGAAAGTTGGATTAGATTAAGGTCCCTTACAGCTCTACAGCAATGTTCTTATGGGTAAACAAGAATAAGGAGAAGTACAAAGCAGAAAATAAAATCCCATCATCCACTGTTCCAGCTTGACTTAGTCTGATTCAGAGGGGTCAGCTCTCTGCTACTGACAAGAAGATAGGGATGAATGAAGCCTTAGAAGAAGCACCATCATTCCCTTTATAATCTCATCCTCTGCACTAACATAAGAAATAACTATGAATTACATGTGTTCTGTATTGCCTATAGCATTCAGTCTATCACTAAAAACATTGGAAATACTCATTAAATATTTGATGAATAAATTTTACCTCTTTCCTGCTTCAGAAATAAATGGTATGCAGGTGCATACTTTAATTGTCTTTACATACTAACAGCATAGCAAATTAAATAAATATAAAATGTATAATTTTATATGTTTCAGTCAGTTGACTTAATAGTTCTAACCTAATTCACAACAGATGTGACATGTGCCCTGCTAATCTCCAAGGAAAACAACAAAAGCTCTTTGAAGAAGGGCTAGACCAAAAAATCCCAATTATCTGAATGACCTGAAACTTACAGGTGTTTTCATGGACGAATTAATTACACAAAGTCTTGCTGACAGAGCTATGAAGTAGTCTAACCATTCTGGAAAATAATTTGTAATTATGTTAAATAATGTGGCTAAAATGACTCATAGATTCCACTGGTAAGCACATATCCCAAAGAAGTCACAAAAAGAAAGGCTCCACATACACCAAAATACTTAGAGCAGCATTTTCTGAGGCTACAAAGAACTGGAAACAAAGTAGATGCCCATTGACTGACACATGGCTGAAGCTACTGTGGTTCATGAATATAAGAGAATATTACCTGTTGTAAGAAATGATGAATATGATGAATACAGAGAAGTATGGAAAGACTTACATGAACTGATGCAAAGGGAATGAGCAGAACCAAGAGAATATATATGATGTCTACAACAATGTATATGAAGAGAACAACCACTACAAAACAAAGAAAATGAATGTTGCAAAACTATAAAGCACAAGCTTCGTTCCAAAAAAGAGATATGAGAAAACATGTCTCCCCTTCCTTTGTAGAGGTGAGTCTACAGACGTGGAACACTACATAGAATGTCAGTCTTTGCTGTATTCTTGCTGGGGTTTTTCTCTTTTTTTATCTTTCAAATAAATTATTTTAAGGTATGAATTTCAGGGAAGGGAAAGAGTAGAGAAATAGGAAAAATCTTCTAGATGATATAAAAACAAAAACAGATAAAAATCTATTTTAAGAATTGTTTAAATGATTAAGGAATCATTTAAACTTTAGAAATGTGTCTAGATGCCATCTATTTCAACTGTCTCAGATAATCTGCAAATAATGAAGACTGAGAAGTAAAGGTGAATGCTTGGTAGATTGTCCAGAAATTTCAAAGTTAATTCTCATCAACTGAGAACAAAAAAGGATATTTGTCTTCCTGGTTTATCCCCAGATCTTCTGTGTAAGGGATGAAAGCGATTCCGGGAGACTCTTTCCACAAGCCCATGATGACGTGTTCCTCGAATGTTATCAACCTGGTGAAATGATGGCTGCAGAGAGACGGAAAGAAAAGTTAATTTTCTAACTATATAAAGTAAAGCAGTGTTGGTAATCACCACCCCACTTTCCAACTCTGTCCAGAAAGAAATTATTTGCAAGATGCTACTCACCTTCTGCAGACAGGGGATAGTTTCAGGGTACAGACTGAAACATGTATTTTTTTTGGTCATAGACAATGCAGGAATTTCTTTTGCTTAACTACTTGACTACAAATATTTGTATACAAGCATTTTTTTTAAGGGCGGGTAGGTGGTACAGTGGATGGAGTGCTGATCCTTGATTCAGGAAGATTCACCTTTGTGAGTTCAAATCTGGCCTCATACACTTACTAGCTCTGGGTAAGTCACTTAACTCTATTTGCCTCAATTTCATCATCTACAAAATGGGTTAGAGAAGGAAAAGGGAAACCATTCCAGTATCTCCGCCAAGAAGACCTCAATGGGGTCAGAAAGAGTCAGATGACTGAAAAACCACATAATAACAACACATTTTCTCTTTATTTCTTCTTCAATGGCGGGGGGGGGGGGGTTTGTCTACTGAAAAAAATTAATTTTTAGAAACAAAGGTGATATAAAGACTACAAAAATCTATGTTGCCAATATCTTACTTTAGTATGTAAATTTACAGTGCAGTGAAAGGAGCATGGAATTTGGATTCAGAGCACCTAAGTTCTAATCTTAACTCTGCCATTTAGGGAAGTCACTTAGATGTAAGTCACTTAACCCTTCTGGATCTCAGTTATCCTATCTGTAAAACTAAGGGGCTGGACTAGATGAAAGACCCCTTCCAAGCTCTAAAGCTACGATCCCATAATCCTATGGAAACCCAAAATGAAGTACAGGCTGAAAACATAAGCAGTTGCAAGATTTTAGAAGCATTTATGAATGACAAAATTTAAAAATTATTTATTAAGCGATACTAGGGATATCTGAATTCTACCTTGACTTCTGGAGACATCTTCAAATGGCTTCCAAGAAAGAAATTAGGAAGTCTGAATTTTAAGTCCCTCACCACTGAACAAATAACAAGAATAGTTGGAAGGAAATTAATAACTGAATAGGTCTAAGATCTCACTTAGTCACTAATGATAAACAAATAATTTTTTTAAATCAGGAAACAATAGATTAACGGTACAATTTGGCACTTAAAGCAAGGGAGTGGAATACTAAATCATTCTGTCTAGTACAGTGGTTCTCAACCTTCCTAATACCGCAACTGTTTAATACTCATAAGTGGGCATATCTGCATGTGGGCGGACCCGCCTGGAGACAGATGGAGGAGTGGTGTCTTGGTTCCTAAGACCATCAGAAATATGTGTTTTTCGATGGTCTTAGGCAACCCCTGTTACCCCTGTGAAAGGGTCACTCGACACCCCCCCCCCCAAGGGGTCACAACCCACAGGCTGAGAACCGCTGATCTAGTACATGCCCTACAGCAGCGGCCCTCAACCTATGGATCGCAACCCCTTTGGGGGTCAAATGACCCTTTCACAGGGGTCGCCTAAGATTATTGGAAAACACACATTTCCAATGGTCTTAGGAACCGAGATTCCGCTCTTCCAGACAGGTCTGCCCACATGCAGATATGCCCACATACGAGTATTAAAGGGTCATGGTTTCAGGAATGTTGAGAACCACTGCCCTACAGGGAGGCATCTAGAGAATCCAAAGGATAGTTTTTCTTGGAACTGAAAGGAGAAAGATTATTCTTTCTTTGAGTTGATTTTTAGGTAGATAGGAAAGGGCTTTTGAGAGGCTTATTTTTCTAATATCAATATTCTTTTGGCATTTTTGTATGGCTATTAGTCATGCAACGCTACAGTTTACTAAGAATCAACATGAGAATAACTGAACTGAAACTTTTCTCTGCAAAGATAGCAGGGATCTCTTAATTCTCCTTTTCAGGGAGTCCATTTGGGTAAGATTTACCACATTCTATTTTAAGTTATCTTCAAGTCTTTCCTTCAGAGCTTTTATTTCCTCTTTTTTTTTTAATTTCTTGCTTTACTTTTTTTTTTCCTAGATATTGTCCTGATCCATACCCAGCCACTGCACCCAGATGGTTCTGGAGGAGAAAGTGAGGCTGGTGACTTTGCCCAGTCCTCCCTCATTTAAATCCAATTCACTTACATGTCACCTTATAATACACCTCCTGACGTCATGGTCATCTTTGAGAATAAAGGACAAACATCAGAAGCAGCAACAGCAGCAAAGTATTCATGTAGTCCTTATGGAATTTTTTTTTTCCCGTTAAGTCTCTGCTTGCAAGCTGTCCCTATTCTTAAGACCATCAACACATAATAGAGCCACTTCCAGACCTAGTGAAATTTAACTCCCTCGGGGCAGCTAGGTGGCACAGTGAATAGAGCACGGGCCCTGGAGTCAGGAGGACCTGAGTTCAAATCTAGCCCCAGCCACTTAAGATGTACTAGCTGTGTGACCTTGAGCAAGTCACTTACCCCCAATTGCCCTGCTTTCTCCCCTCCCAAAAGACCAAAAACAAACAATTAAAAAGAAAAAAAGATTTACCAAGAGTTAAAAAAAAATTGAACTCTCTCTATGGACCCTGATAAGAGTAGGGTTCAGAGAAGAGACATTCATCATCTTCCCATTTACGAATATAAGTAGTGCCGACTCATGTTTGCTTTTCTATGTTGCTTTTCACTCCTGTGTCTGAACTTCAAATTTTCTCTGCAGCTCTGGTCTTTTCATCAGGAATGCTTGCAAGTCCTCTGTTTCATTAAAGGTCCCTTTCCCCCACTATAGCATTATTCTAGGCAAGTTCTTTCTGGCCATAAGCCCATATCCTTTGCCTTCTGAAATATCATATTCCAAGTACTCTGCTCTTTTATAGCAGTGCCATGATCCCAACTGTGGTGCGATACTTGAATTCTTTCTTTCTGGCTGCTTGTGGTATACTTTTCTTTGACCTGAAAGTTCTGGGTTTTGGCTATGATGTTCCTGGGAGTTTTCATTCTGAGGTTTCTTTCAGAAGGTAACTATGATTTTTTTAATTTGCATTTCACTCTCTTGCTCTAAAAGAACTGGGCAATTTTCTAAGATTTCTTGAAATAGGATGTCCTAGGCCCTTTTTTTGGTTGTGATATTTTCAGATACTATAACAATTCATAGTTTTTTCTCTTCATTTTGATTTCCAGGTAAATTGTTTTCACTATTAGATATCTTACATATTTTTCTATTTTTTTAGCCTTTTGATTTTGTTTTAATACTTCTTGTTGCCTTGTGAAGTCATTGGCTTCTATTTGGTCCATTCTAATTTTTTGCACTTCTTGTGCCAAGCAAATAATTCCCTTTCCAATTCTTTCTTCCATTTTTATAAAAACATTTAACTCTTTTTAGAAAACTCTTACTTCATCTCTTCCCAAGACATAAACTGTGTTTTTCTCTGCGAATTTGCTTATAAATGTTTTAGAGCCATTCTCTTCTGTGTCTTGCGCATGCTTGCCACAATGATAGCTAATAGGTGGGAGTTTTTGGTTTCCTCATACTTTTAGCTCACTTCTTGACTTCCAACTCAATATTAGGGCTGGCTTCTGCTGCACTTCCGTAGGAAGGTCTGGGCTAACCTATTGCTGCTTTCTTGGGTACTGAATGCTGAATTATCCCAGGATCTCAGAGACAGGCTGGGCACATGTAAGTTTTCAGTTACCCCAAAGTAGTCTGTTCCAGAGCAAAGTCTCTTCACTGCCCCAGCGGTCTGAGCTCTCTAAGCACCTGACCTGGATCTGGGTCAATATAAGAGAAGACTGATGCTGAACTCAGCCCCTATTAACCAGCTAGGTTTTTTTCAGTTGCTGTTCACTTGTTTTTCAGTCACATTCAACTCTTAGTGACCTCATTTGTGGTTTTCTTGGCAAAGATATTGGAATGGTTTGGAATTTCCTTCTCTAGCTCCTTTTACAGATAAGGAACTGAGACAAACAGGGTGAAGTGACTTGCCCAGGGTCACATGGCTATTAAGTGTCTGAGGCCAGATTTAAACTCAGGAAGATGAGTCTTCCTGACTTCAGGTTCAGCACTTTATCCACTGAAAAACAGAATCATAGGTTTCTGTTTGGTCTGAGATTCCTGCCTTGGTTATTCCTCGGCAGGCTGAGCGAGACTCTAGAAATGAAGCCCTGCTCCAAGTTTGGGTTGAGCCAAACAGCTGCTGCTTGCTTCTAAACTCCCTTCTCTCTCAGGATACCACCCAAACCCTTCTCACTTAGGAAAGCCCAGGTCTGTGCAGGTCCCTTTCTCATTCCACCCTGGATGGGTGACTCCAATCAGGGTCTTATAAAACTTCATCCTAGATCCCTATGATTCTGGAGCCGTGTCTTGCCCTGAGGCACAGCTTCATCCTCAGTGCCACAATGCTCCATTCCTACTTGTGCTCTTGCCTCACCCACCAGTGTCCCAGGACATTCCTGTCTGTTTCCCTAGGTTGAACTAGGAGGGACAAAGGACTCATTGTGAATTTTTTTTTTAATTTCCCCATCAGTATTCAGACTGGTACATTTTCTATACCTGTTTGGAGGAATTTGTGGATAAGAGCTCATCACTGTAACTCTTCCATAATTTACTTTCAAGCATTTCTGGTGAAAAGGCCAGCAGAGAGTTGTAATTTTTAAAATATAAATGTAAGCATCCAGAGAAATGTAGAAAGGTAAATTTAAGTAATGAAAGGGACTGCATGATGACAGAGAGCTGACATTCTAACATGAGAAAAATTAACAAATGTCCCTTATGAATTTTATTGTCTTCAATGGTCACTGGGGTAGTTGTAAAAGAAAAAGAAAGGTTCAGGGAGTAAAAGGAGAAATAGACTGGAGGAAGGAAGTAGAACTTGTGATTTCTCATATTTGGGATGAGTGAGAATATACAAACATGGAGGAAAGGGTAGTGTCCATCAGAAGAACCTCATTCTTACATAAAACAAAGAAGGGTTGAACACACTTATTCTTACACATTTTAGTGTAGAAACACATCAAACTCAATAGGCAAAACAAAAACAAAACAGGGAGGAGGAGGTGAAGATTAAGAGGGAAGATAACATCTGGGAAGGATTAGTCACAAGCAAAACAAACTTTCTAATCCTGGAAGGATTTAAAAGAGGAGGAGGGAAAAAAAAACACAACTAGAATCTAAGAAGGTGCCTTAGACTGATTCTTGGACAATTTGGAAATGGCTGAAAATACTGTATTACATTAATGTAATGGAATGTTATTGCACTGCATTGTCCCCCATGTCTAGAATGCTCTCTCCTCCAATGACCTCCCTGGTTTCCTTTAAGCCTCAACTAAAACCCTACTTTCTACAAGAAGCCTTCCTCAACCCCACTTAATTCTAGTGCCTTCCTTCTGCTGTAATTATTTCCTATTTATCTTGCTTTGGTCTGCATGTAGTCTCTCTCATTAGACTGTAAGCACCTTGATGTCAGGGACTGTCTTTTGCATCTTTTTTTGTATCCTCAGTGCCTAGGACAATGCCT
Source organism: Pseudocheirus occidentalis (assembly GCA_028646575.1). Taxonomy (NCBI): domain Eukaryota; kingdom Metazoa; phylum Chordata; class Mammalia; order Diprotodontia; family Pseudocheiridae; genus Pseudocheirus; species Pseudocheirus occidentalis. Next base: position 7,384 of record JAQQSW010008947.1, read on the forward strand.
GGCACAGAGTAGCCTCTTAAGAAATGTTTATTAATTGAAAGAAATGGCAAAAAGATAATTTCAGATAATCTTAGATAATATGAACAGATGCAAAGTGAAATGTGCAGGATCAAAAGAACAAATTACACAAGGATGACAATACTCTATATAAAGAAAAACAATCATGAAAGACCTAGGAATTTTGATCAAAGCAATGGCCAACCATGTCTCCAGTGGATCTATGAATCACATTACTCACTTCCTGAGAGAGAAATGACAGGCATAAGATGTAGTAAGAGACATTATTTATATTTTTAGATATAGCCATTGTGTGAATTTGTTTTGCTTGACTATGTTTATTTCTTCCAAGAGTTTTTCCCTTTATTTTCTCTCAATTAGTTGGTGAAGAGTCAGAGAGGTAGGGGAGTTTGGATAGCAACAGCAAGACAAAAAAAAAGGGCATTTGAAACATTTTTTTAAATGCACAGAAAATAGTTCAGAAGGAAGCACAAATAAGGAAACATAAAATTTATTATATATCTTTAAAAAACAATATGAAACATACTGAGTTTCATATAGAATACTCTTTGTGTTCTGTTGCATATGGGGAAATGCTCTTCTTTGTGTTAAGTTCAGAATAAAAAGTTTGTTTTTTTTTTTAATTAAACCAAGGGGAGATAAACTGGAATAATTAAGGGATAGTGAAAAGATATGAATGACCAACTATGGATCTTGAATTGTATTATATTTTGATGAAATCTATAAACATCTTATATTTGAATAGTACAGAACTGTATTAGAATAGATTGGAGAAAGGATAAGGAAGACCACTGTAATAACATTCTAGGTAGGAAATACTAATGGCCTAGGGAATGAGAAGGAAATTAAAAATGCAAAAAATCAGCAGACAGGATTCAGTTATTAATAGAATGTGGAGGGAGAAGAAATAAGGATGATTCCAGAGTTTTGAGTGTGGATACTACTGACATACACAGGGAAACTGGGAGGAAGTGTTGTTTTTTTAGTTTTGTTTTGTTTTAGAGGTATTGAATTTGAGGAACTAAAATTTAATAAAGTTCAGGAATGTAGACTGAAGAGTTATAGAATCTCAGAGGTAGAATGTAACTTAGAAGTCATCAAATGCAGCCTATATCTGAACAAGCATTGATGAACTGCTAAGTCAGCAGCAATGAAAACAAAAGGCACTAGTACTAAAGATTGTATCTAATAAATTTATGACTGCCATTTCCTTCTGATCAATCAACTACTTTGGTTGGTGATGATATGTGTGAGTATCTATTTTTAATTGTCAGCATCACTCTCTCCACTCCTAAGCCCCCTCAACACATGTACATTCTTACTTCCCCACTTTAGTTCCTGTTTTTCACTAAGAATATCATAGTACAAAGAACTTATAAGTCCTGGCTTAAACACTTACTAGCTATGGGTTCAAGGGTAAATTCCCTCACTCTTTGTACCTCCATTTATAAAATGAAGATAAACCTACTTGAATTAAGTCTTTTAAAGGGCTGTTATAAAAAAGTAAACTTTAAAATGCTATAAAAATGTGAGTCATAACTTTCACATGAACCCTCGATCCTCTCACCTCTGATCCCTCCTAGGATAGGGATCTAACAATCATCTTTTTTCTAATTCATCTCTACCCTTCCTCCCTGTCTAAAAATAGTTCAGGTCTCCCTAATCCTGAAAAAGCCTTTCTTTACTACTGTACTCAACTCCCTCACAGATTGTTGTGTTTGTCCTTAGTTTTCGAAAAGGACCATGACATCATGGAAATGATGATGTAACTTGCAGTTGACTTTGATTTGAGTGAGGGAGAGCTGTGCAAAGTCACCAGCCTCACTTTCTCCTCCAGAGCCATCTGGCTAGATATTCATCAAGATGACTGGAGATGGCCCAGGATGCAATGGGAGACCCTGGCCCTTTTTGTCTGAGGCCTTTTCAGGTTCTCCCTTTGAGTGAGGTAATGCGGATTCAATGAATAGGCCTCTTAAAGAAGTGACTTAAGGATGGCCCCCTTTAATTTAAAAAAAAAAAAAATCAAACCAGGAGGAGAAGACCCTCAGGGTTGCTGGTCAAAAGAGAAGCAGTTTACCACTGACATTCACTCTGAGCCAAGAGGGCCCAAAATATAGGCATTAAATGGTGCTTGGGCAGAGACCTATTGTGGTCCAATCTATGAGCTCCAGATTCCTTCCTTCGTGTCTTCTTTCTTTCTTTTTTCAAACACCAAACCTTAAACCCAACTCCCAAATATTGTTCTTCCTTTTTTTCCTCAATCTTTTCATTATTAAACTTCTTGAAAAGTTTTCAACTCCAGATGCCTCCCCTTCTTCATTACTCATTCTCTCCTCAGCTCCACCCCTTCCAATCTGGAAGGCAGAAGCCTCTGCCACCAACCCTAAAATCGCTCTCACACAAGTCATTAATAAACGACTAAAAACTGTTCCCAAAGGTCTCAAATGGCCCCCTAACTGCTAGATCCAACAGTCTTTTTCAGTCTTTATTCTGCCTAATTTCTCTGCTGACACTTACTGACCAGGCCCTTCTGCTAGACACCCTCTCCTTCCTTGCTTCAAAGATACCTCACACTTAGGGTTCTATCTCTTTAAGCATTCCTATCTCCTCCAAGGACTCCTCTTTTGGTCTTTTTGTGTGGGGAACTGTTTCCCAAGGGTTTTTCCTTGGTCCTCTTCTCTCTCTAGAATGACTTCTTTAACAATTTCATGTATTCTCATAGCTTCCACCACCATCACCACTACAGAGATAACTCACATCTGTATCTCTAGTTCTGACTTTTATTCTGAATTCAGATCCTCACCTCTAATTGTCTATAAAACACTTCCACTTTGATAGGGCAGGTAGGTAGTCCAGCTGGATAGAGCACTGAGTCTAGAGCCAGGAAGATATTAATTTAAATCCAGTCTCAAATACTTAATAGCTATATGACCCTGGGTAAGGCATTTAACCTGTTTGTCTCACTTTCTTCATCTGTAAAATGGGAATAATAGAATCTACCTTCCAGGGTTGTTGTGAGAATCAAATGATTGAGCAATTATAAGCATTTAGCACAGTGCCTAATATAGAGTAAGTGGCATATAAACGTTAGATGCTACCATCATGATGAAGATGATGATGCCCTGACGGCATCTCAAATTTAACATGTTAAGAATCAAGTGTGCCACGTCCCCTGACCCAAACCTCCTCCTCCTCCTCCTGATTTGACTATTTCTGTCTATGGCACTATCATTTACTCAGTGCCCTTCATTAGTAACCCTGAAGTTGTCTTTAATTTATCTCTCCTCATTTTCTAAATCCAATCATTTACCAAGTCATAATGACTTTACTTTTACAATTTCTCTTTCACATGGGGGTCATGGGTTTCTCTTGCCCAAGAATATCTAACTGATTCTCATCTCTAATGTTATAAGTGGAGAAATGCTGAGAAATAGCAGGCAAGTACCAGCCTGTACAAGCATAGGGCTTGAAAGTTTCCAGAAAAAAGTACAAAAAGGAGGGGGCATGTCTGGAGCAGAGGCATTCTGCCACAAATGCTCATGAAAGGTACAGCGACTTTCACACTTCAAATCTCAGTCCACTGAGGCAGCAGGTAGCCCAGTATAGGGTACTGGACCTCCAAATCCAGCCTCAGACATTCACTAGCTATGTGACTCTGGGCACGTCACTTAACCTGTCAGTCTTGGTTACCTCATCTGTAAAACGGGGATACCAGCAACCCTGCCCCTGCACCCCCCAAGGATGTTGTAAGGATCAAAGGAGATCATGTCTGTAAACTTGTATCCTACTAAGGAGATTACACATACACATATGATATCACTGAGGAGGGGAGAGTAGAAACATTATCAGCTGGAGTGGGGCAAAGGAAAGGTTTCAGACAGGAGGGAACATTGATGGGAGCTTTAAAAGAACCTTAGGGAATCAAAGAGAGTACAATGGCAAGTGTAACATCATATGTAAAGAACAGTAAGACAGTCAGTATTGGCAGGCTCTTAGAGAGTGTGAATGGTAATGATGTTTTAACAAGCCTGGAAAGGCAGGAAGGAGGGGAAGAAGCCTTCCCTTCTGCCAAATGGCAGCCCTTTAAATACATAAAGATATCTATCAATGGCCACACTCCATTCCCCAGGAATGACCCCATTTCTATGGGTCAAACACATTCAGTTCCTTCATTAGATTTCCATGTGACATGTGGCTCCTTACCACGCTGCCCTTTTCTGGAGGCTCTTAATCAACAGCCTTTCTAAAAGATGATGTCCAGAACTAAAAACAGGACTCCAGGGTCTAACCCAGGTAAAGTAGCGTAGGACTAGTGAGTACCTCTTTATTTCTGTCATGACACCCCAATGCAGGTTAAGATCACAATCAGTGCTGTATTACCATATCATAAGGCTGCCGAAATTAAAAAGACCTTTTCCCAGACAAATTACTATCTAATCATGATTGCTCCATTTTATACTTGTGATACTGATTTCCTGAAACTAAGTGCAAAGCTTTATATTTATTCTCATAAAGTGTCATCTTATCAGACTGGACCCAATGTCTAGCCTCTTAAAATCTTTTTGGATTCCATCATATTACATATCAATGACCTCTACCAGCTTTGTCTCATTTGCAAATGTAATGAGCACGTCATCTGAACCTTTAGTCAGGTCAGAGTTTAAAAGTGTGAAACAGCCCAGGACTAAGAGTGTGCCCTCCTTCCAAATCGATACTGAATCAATGACTACTCTCTGGGGCAAGTCTTTCAATCAGTTCTTAATTTGCCTAACTTTATTACTGTCCAGCCCATATGTCTCCATCTATTCCTACAAGAAGTGTGAGAAACAATAAAAAATGCTTTGCTAAACTAGGCAAACTGGATCTACAAAACTCTCTGATTTACCAGTATAGTAAAGCCATATTAAAAAAGGAAGTGAAGTTATCCTAATTCCTTTATTTTGACAAAGCCAGGCTGGCTCTTTGTGATCACCACTTCCTCTTCTGTTGAGGAATCAGCTACTTAATATGTTTTTAGAATTTTGACAAGAAATCAAGCTCGCTGGCTAATAATCTGGGGATTCACTACCCTCCCGACTTTTTACACCAAACCATATACGCCCATCTTCCATCCCAAAGCACCTCTTCCATTCTCCATAGTAGATAAAGGGAGAGTGGCAGATCAAGTGTCAAACTTGGAGAGTTAAGAGCAGCTGAATGTGAATTCTGCTTTAGATACTAGCTCTGGGACCCTGGTCCAGTCATTTGAGTCTCTGTGCCTGTTTTATTTATTAAATAAGAGGGCTGTACTTCATGGTCTCTAAGATCTGTCCAGCTCCAAGTCTATGATCCTATGATCTTATGACATTAGCCCAGTAATAGCATCTTCTTTTGATATACCCAAGGATGCAGTTCATCTGGACCAGATGACCTGAATGCTATTTAACTACCTTCTTATTTACCTTGGGATCAACTCTGTATAAGTCTTTTGCATCCTGCCTTTTTCCAGGTCAAGTTCATTCTTCTCACCAGAGAAAACAATCCCACATAATTCAGACTCTTTATTGGTAGTTGTCATCATACAACCAACCCCCCCCCTCAAATAGTCTTAACCCTTCTGTTATTTTCCTCTTTTCCCCAAAATAATTTGTTAAAATAAATTCTAACGTCCTTCGTTTTTATGTTACCTACATTTCCCAGTGTATTCTTTTTCCCTCTTCCTCCCAGAGAGCAAGAGCAAAAAAACAGATTAAAAAAAAAAAACCTTTCAACAAAACTAACTAAAGATCCCAAAACCCAGAGTCCCTAACTTCTTCAAAGAAAGGAAATACTTTCTCAAATCTCCTTTTTAGGGCTTAAACACAGTTTTAAAAATTCTTTTGGTCATCCTTGCCTTTCCTCACCAGCCTCAGCTCATTTTAAACTTCAACCCTTTTAACTCCTTACAGTACTAGGCCACGTCTTGTTC
>JAQQSW010008948.1:0-13346 GCA_028646575.1 Pseudocheirus occidentalis
ATAGCCAGGTTCTGGAGTTCCCAGATCAAGGAGAAAATATTACAGGCTGCCAAGAAGAACCAATTTGAATACTGTGGAAACACAATTAGGATAACCCAGGATCTAGCAGCTTCTACATTAAGGGATTGAGGGGCCTGGAATATAATATTCCAGAGATCAAGGGAGCTAGGATTAAAACAAAAAATCACCTAACCAGAAAAATTGAGTATAATGTTTCAGGGGAAAATATGGTCATTCAATTAGGTGGAGGACTTCCATGCATTCTTGATGAAAAAAACAGAACTGAATAGAAAATTTGGTTTTCAAATACAAGAAGCATGAGAAGGAAGCATGGAAAAGAATTCGTAAGGAGCTTAACCAAGTTGAGCTATTTACATGTCAACATGGAAAAACTATAATTGTAACTTATGAAACTTTTCTTAGTATGAGTATAGATGAAAGGAGATCCATCCTGGAGTAGGGAGATCCATCTTGCCCTATTGGAAATCAGAGGGTTAATGGGGCAGGATATAGGAGAGAACAGTCTTGGGTAAGGAGTATACAGTTGGATCTTGGTTTTGAAGTGGTGAGCAGGGGAAAGATGGGGAGAATATTTGTTACTCAGCATTCCATGGAAATGAATTAAGTAAACTAAAAATAAACAAAAGTTAAAAAAAGAAATTTCAATAGAAAGAATGATGTTATATTTTGTTAACTAACATTAACTTATCCTGAGTTATTTCAGGTTGAAAAACTGCTTAGCAAATTTATATAAGGTGATTTTCATCATATACATACATACATACATATATGTATATGTATACACACATATATACATATATGTATTAATGTATATATGTATGTATGTATGTACGTATATATAAATTCCCAGAAAATTTGAAGGTTTATCTAAGTTTCAGTACCTGAACAATGCCTTATTAGTTAGGAGTGTCAATTATTTCAGTTCTTCTACTTTGTGGGAATGGGGAAAGATAATTATATTTGGAAATAGTTGGCTCATCTGTGAAATATGAAAGATAAGTAAAAAGAAACCCTTTGAATGAAACCACAATGGTGGAGCAACAGGAAGAAATAGAGGAAGTTCTGTTCCCATCACATTCATCAGAACCTATCTAGAAAATACAACATCAATAAAGAGAGATAGATGGAAATATCTGAGAACAGTACCTAGTGACTAATAGCAAGGTCAAGATAAGATTTTAAATCTATACAGAGAGGGCATAGCAAACTTATGCAGGATCCAGGAACAGGGACTGTAACTTAGTAGAAGACCTGCAGGGGAAACCTCCTGAAGGACAGGCTGCAAGAACAGTCAAGTCTTGACAGTAGTTCTTATTTCTTCTTGATTTTTCCCCAAAATAATACTTGAAAAAATGGGGGAAGGGAATACCTTAGAATGGAGTAAGGAAAAAGAATCCTAAGGAAAATTATCCTATATAATCTGGAAACCTATTTTAAAAAGAAGAAAAGGGATATGGGAAACATTGATATTTTATTCTTTCTCCCAACTGAACTTGTCAAAAGAGGGAAGAATACACACAGACACACACAGACACACACAGTGAGAGGTTGAAGAGGGGAAGGGAAAGGGAGAGGAAGAGGGAGAAGAAGAGAGAGCAGGAAAGGGAGAGACAGACATACAGCAAGAGAGAAACAGTGAGAGATAGAAAGAGACAGAGAGCAATAGAGAGAAACAGAGAGGAAGACAGAGAGGGACACAGAAACAGAGAAAGAGGGAGACACAATTAGGCACAAAAATACATTTCCCTCTATAGGGAAATAGGACAGAAAGGAGAGAATGGAGAATAAAATTAGGGGATGGGTACCTGAAGTGAGTGATTAGTTTTAAATTAAATTCTGATTAAGAACACATACCTTTTTTGAGGTGGCAAAGAATTAGAAATAGACAGCCTGTTCATCATTGGGAAATGTCTGAAGAATTTATGCTATAGAAATTGACAAAACATTATTCTACTGAAAGAAATTACAAAAGCAATGGTTACTCAGAAACCTGGGAATAATTTTAGAAGTGATGCAGAGTGAAGTGAGTAGGACAAAGTGAATAATTTATACAAAGGTAATTTTATTGTAAAGATATATAACTCTGAAAGACTTAGGTTCTCTAATCAACATAATGATCAGCCGTGATTCCAGAAAACTTAAAATAAGCTTTCCCACTTCCTGTTAAAAAAGGTAAAAGATTCATGGTGAAGAATCAAACACACATACACACACACACACACATACACACACACACAAACACACACACCCCTACTGTACCGTCCAACTGACTATAACTAAAATAACTATTTTATTCTTTTTTATATTTAACCAGTAACTTGTATAAAAGATATGCAAATAATGGTGGTTCTGAAGAAATAATAAACTTCATAAGTGGATCCTTTCCTCATTCACTGTTTTCTATTATGTACAGAAGATCATATTGTCATTTAATGCATCAGTTAATTATCCAGGTAGAAACTGGTTTGTGTGTGTTTGTAGAGCACTAACAGAACTACCCATAAGACCCCCGCCCACAAGCTATGTCAGAAGGTATCCAGTGTATATATTGGGCCTTTCCCAAAATGGTTGAAGTATGCATGATGCTTCTAAGAGTAATGTGCTTAGACAGAAGCCCTCAGAATATTTCCCACTTACACTGCAATAAGGAACCTTTCCTGAGTATATAGTGTAGCAAGATTGGTCATAAGTATTAAACAGATTAAGATATATAACTTGGATTATTAAAAAAATACTAAAATTGAAAGAAGAAAAGCTTATGTCTATCCTCTAAATCCAATCTCTGTATCTGGGAACCCTGTCAATCTTTACTGGCTGATAATATTTTAAGATTTAGGTGGATAATTTATTAAAGCATCATAAGGTTAAACTGCAAGAATACCCTGGGAAAAAAATGAAAAGAAGTTTTCAAATAGCAACACTCTAAAGGAACTGCTCTGTTTCATTTAATCCCCTGACTCCCTGTCCACTAAATCAAAGAAGGAGGGAAAGGATCAAAGGAGGGCTTAAAGATTTGTAAATCACCAGTATTATATGTAATGTTTACTTAAGGAAAACCAATATTAAGATTCATTTTTTAAAAGAACTACTTCTACAACATTTTCAATGTGGCTGAGAGATTTCATTCCAGCAATCATTGCTATCAATTTCCTCTGGTCTTTTGTTGGGAAGCTATAGTGGCAGTAGTAAAGAGGAACAACAATTAAAAGTAGTAAGCAGTTTTTAGACTATCTTATCCCATAGGATTTTCCAATCTTTCAGATTTTTTCCCACTTGTAGATACATGGAAAAAGAACATGAAATGGAAGACAGAGTTATCTAATCTTCCAGTTCCTGTCCATATGGAAGGAATGGAATGAAATGGTGAATTGGCCATTTCCCCAGGTAAAGTGAAAAAAAAAGCAACAGTCCAGGAAATATGGCCAAATTAACATGCTAACAGCCCAAGTCTTGCTCTTCTTCCCAATATCTTGCATTATTTTATCATATTCTGAAGCCCCACCCCAGTGATTCTTATAACTCACCTTTTCCCATCTATCTATCTATCTATCTAGTCATTTGGGATTGTCTTGGATCATTGTATTGCTGAGAGTAGCTGAGTCATTCACAATTCTTCAGAGAACAATATCTCTCTTACTATGTACAATGTTTCCCCGGTTCTGCTCTCTTTATATAGATCCTCTTTTCTTAAAGAATTATATGAGGTATTACAATCACTCTGCACTGAACATTTAAAACTAGGTTTCCTAAATAAGAATGTTAGCCATTTATTAAATATTTAATGATGGTTTATTTGAAGGGAACTTGGTTTGAGGAATGATACTTGAGATACAAGATATGTGTAATATTTTGGTTTAATAGAAGAGAGAGAAAAAGCAATATATAATAGCACTTTTTTAGGAAGTGTTTATATACATGTACCCCCCCCCAGAAGAAGTTTGTAAATAGCTATAATTTCAAACAGCAACAGAAACGATATGAAGAGGAAGCCTGACCAGGTATTTTGGGAAGTTTGCTCTAAAGAAAGATATGAAAAGCTTAACCAAACCTAATTTCAAATAATCCTCATTTATATTTAGAAGAGTTCTAACAGGGTCTCAGCTAAAATTTCACTTAGTAGAACAAGGAAAAAAAAACCCTATGTAATGATGGAGCACGGCATGGCATAGCCTTACGAAACTAGAAAAAAGTCTATAGATTATTTCAACCCGTTCATTTTACAGGTGAGAAAATGATTAATCATATAAAGATTGGGGGAGATTGTTTTGCTTACTCTGTGAAAATAAATTGTTTCAAGCATATTATAAGCATTTTAGCAGTATCAAATTCTCATTTTAAAACTGGTTTAGAAGAATTCATGAAAGGAAGAATTCTTTTCTTTTCAAAATATTTTAGATTTTTGCCAAGCTTATTTGTTCAGCTTTCCCCTTTATTTCTCCTGAGCTTAAGGGTTTTAAATACATGATCTTACAAATGTCTTAAAAATAATCCATCCCAATACATGTTCTGAAGTTTTGTTTATGATGCTTGAGATGAGATCTTAGTCAGTTCTTCACCACCCCAGTATTTAATTTATTCAGTTATAAAGATTGTATTTATTGTTACATATTTGATAAAACATTTTGAGCCTAATTGGACTTAACAGTTGTGAAAATATTTTAAAAGCATTTTAAGTAAATCATAATAATAATTTGGCATTTCAAAGCCTTCCTTATTTCATCTCCCTTTCATTCTTTCCATAAAATTCAGAAAATGAAGCTTGTTAAAGATAGTACTCAGATTTTGTGAGCTTTTTAGATAATAAAGAACTCATAAGTTTTTTGTGACATTCCAGTGAAGAGACTCTCAGAACATAGCTAAGCCAGTACTCAGATGAAGCTGAAATTATAATAATATTAATAATGATACAGTTAAAATAATTTCTAAACAACTATGTTATGTGTACACATTTGTGTGTAAATACATGTAATATACAGGTAATATATATATCTATATATGTATTTACAGAGAGAAAGAGTGAGAGAGTTCTCTTTATCCATTTTAATTAGTACTATTTTTGCTTTTGTTAGTGTGAAAAGATAACTACTTCTGTTTGTTTTTTTACTTTAGCTGGAGAATGAGGTATTATTTATTAATCATTATTTTAATTTTTAGCATACATCCTTGTGTAATATATTACAAGCATATCATATGTACATATATGTGTGTGTGTGTGTGTGTATCCACACGTATACGTATACATCACCCAGTTATTTCAAAATCACAATTGTTACATCATTACTATTGTTATTTCTGAATAACAGTGACCTACTATTACCAATACTGCAACTATTAAGACTGATAAAATAGTTCCTAAAATAGCTTGTTTTTATCAAAACAAGACACACTAAAACTGAGGTCATCAAAGAGAATGCTGTGATGGTGTATGTCAACAGAATTATTGGAATTCTGTTTCAAAGTTCAAATAGAAATATTTATATAAAGCATGCAACACCTTTGAAATATGTGTTTTAGTGTACACTTTTGGAAAAGTATAAAAAGAACATATTTAGAAAGCAACCAAAGAAATTTGTATAATATTAATGAAACACTGTGACCATCAACCTGAGGCAGCTATGGAAAACTTAATACTACCTTGTTAAAAGAAAGATGAAGATTTGGTAGGTGTTTTTAGGTTGTTTGGTAAAGAGGTGAAACATGTATAGAAATGCTTCCTGTACAGACACTTCAAAGAATAATACTAAGAATGAATAGGAGGTACACCCCCCACTAGATTTCTTAAACATAAATGATTTTGACATTTTCTCTGAATGTAACCTGTCATAGATAACATCAAAGAAGAAAAAAATTCCTTCTCCCTTCAACATGGGTGAAATAAAAAGTGTATTTCAAGATGGAAATACCAAATATATTCTAAAGAGTTGAATAAATGAGTTAAAACCCATTTTTAGTAAATACTAATATAGAAATCGAGAATTTTATGAGAATGATACAAGATACAAGTTGCTACCAGAAATTAGAAGTCATATTTAAGAATGGAATGAAAACCTGTGACCATACAGAGACATCCAAGAGAGAACATAAAAACCATGAGGGAACTGGGTCAGGTATATATCCCCCCATCAGATGTTTTACTGAACTTTCCCTCAAGATGATTTTAAGGAACCTACAGAAGATATGAATACATCTCTATTCTTTTTATTGAATTTTAAAAGGCAGTTTACCCATCTATTTAATAATGAATAGGAAATTCCATATAAAATACTATTAGGTTAGTGACATATCTGAAGACTGTTTCATTCACAAATTCCCTCAAATATATATGAGAATGATGATGATGATGTTTGGTTTATTCCAGATTCAATAGATTAAATGTGTAAGTCAAAGTATGGAATAAAAAGAGTACATGGGCAACATGCACTCAGACAACAATAAATGAATTAAAATGTATCAAATGAATAGAGGCCATTTAGGTTTGTTTGTAGAAAGGGAGAGTAGCTAGCTTATAATAGCAACTATATAGGTAGCTTATAATAGTAATCATGGACCAGGTCATAGGAATAAGTAACTAAAGAAATTTTATTCTTACGTATCCTGGATTTTTTTATCAATGCAGGCAATGAAAGGTAATAATGGAAATAAAGCAACACATCACTGAAGATTCAGCACCCATTTAATGCTTAAAAAGATATGAATTGGTGCCTAGAAGTATATATCATCAAAACACTCTTTTTTTAAAATCAACAGATGACTAATCCCAATCCTATGAATATGAATCTCACCATCTCCTTCAGAAAGTAACTTAACCAATAAAAACTCACCTTAAACTAGGGCACTAGCATAGTCTAAACTGCAGTCATACAAGCATGCCATTGATTTATTTAAAACAACTCATAAGAAAATATTTTGATTGATTTAGTTTCCCCAAATCCTCATAATATGCAAGAAGAAATATGCAAACATCAATAGTTTTCAACATATAAAGACAGAATTGAGTAAAGTAAAAGCATATTGAAATAGGTTGAAGGGCATATCATCCATGCTGTCTTGGATACTACTAGAGTGGTACTGAGGATGCTTTCAGTGAGCCTCCAAAGAATGTTTAAATCCCAGCACTTTTATTGAAGTTAAAAAAGTAACTATTAATTTAATAATCAAAAGACCATTAAATATAAAGCAAATGAAATAGAATAGTGATTTGTCTTTAAACCAATTACTTCTCTATCTCTTTGAATTGATAAATATGAATGACTTTGCAATGGACACTTAATATTTTTCAGAGACAGGACTCAAGTGTTCCTGACTCTAAGAACAAATTCCTATTCCTTTTCTCCTAGTCCTCAATAACAATAATCTTATTTCCTTGTGTAATTCAAAGAAAAGTGGTAGAATAGTTGCTAATCCCCATTGGTGGATCAATTTCCTCACTAGGAATTCTGCATAGAAATGAAAACAGATCTGAACCAAAGTAATATGCACTTTAGAGTGCTTTGAAGTTCACTAATAACAATGAGACAACATATCAAAATATTTCCAATTTAGTCAAAGCATGACTTTGGGGAAAACATACATCTCTAAATACTTCAGTCAACAAAAATAAGAAAGAACAGGTCCATGAACTGGGCACTGCAACTAAAAAAACTTATAAAGACAACACATTTTAAAAGCTTAATTACATGAAAAAAACACAAATCATTAAAACTGAGGAAGCTGCTAAGGGAAAGAAAAATGCTGAATTAAAAAGATATATATCTTTTTGAAAAAGAAAGTATATGATGATGATGATGATGATGATTTAATTTGCTTAAAGACAATGAGAAAACTACATTACTTTTATAAAATAAAAAAGGAGAATTCTACATGAATGCATAAATAAAGGATCTCATTTCAAAGTGTTTTCCTTAATTAATGGCAATAAAATTCACATCTTAAATAGAATAGTTAAATACCTACCAAAAAAATCTGGGGCGGCTGGGTGGCATAGTGAATAGAGCACCAGCCCTGGAGTCAGGAGGACCTGAGTTCAAATATGGCCTCAGGCAGTTGGCACACTTAAAAGCCATGTGACTTTGGGTAAGTCACTTAACCCTGATTGACCTACAAAAATTAAAAAAAAATCTAAGAGGAAGAAATTCAATGGGGTACAAATGAACTCTCAAAAAAATCCCTAGAACTAAATGAATTCTCAAATGAATTCTATCCAACATTTTAAAATAAAACTTCTAATATTTTGTTTCATTTTTTAAAATGTCAAGGAAAATAACTACTTAATTAATTCCATGACCAAAAAAATATAATCATAACATAAACAGAGGAGATAAAAAAGAAAAAGAAAATTATTTGGATATCTCAAAGAATCATTAATTCTTTCTTTCTATCTTTCTTTCTTTCTATCTATCTATCTATCTATCTATCTATCTATCTATCTATCTATCGATCTATCTGTATTTGAAAGAGACCCCCAAAACATATAATAATATTTTAAGCTATGATTATATTAGATTTCTGTCAAGAACTCAGGCTGTTTGATATTAGGAAAAATATAAATATAATTAACCATATTAATTACAAGGGCAAAAAACTTGTTTTCATAAATAGAAGTAAAAACATATTTTTCTGCAGAAGCACAATATGCATTTTGGTTAAAAACACTAGAGAACACAGGTATAATTGGACTTTTTCTTAACATGTTAAATAGGATATGTCTAAAATGAAGAGAACATTATGTACTAGATAACGTCCCAATAAGATCAGGGATGAAGTAAGAAATCTACCATTTAAAATGACTTCTCACTGTATAATATCCTTGGGAGTCTCCTCACCAAGACAAAGATAGAGACTATATGAATTCAAATACAAATCACTCTACATGAAGGCAGATTCATATTATGGAAGTTTTTCAATTTCTTGTGCCTAGCCAGTATAATACAAAATTTGATATTAGGTAAATTAAGTTACCTTTTTAGTATCATGTGAATGAAAATATCAAATAATTATTTTATACACCTAAAATTAATTAAAAATACATTCGTCTGAAACCATGAGTGATCAAGCATCTCAAGGGAAACCCTGGTGTCTGGGAGAGGAAAAAAGAGAATCTCACAAATACCAGTGCTCAACCTATACTACAAATCATTAATTCTGAAAATGCTCTCACATGATAAAATCAACAGAATGTTTTACTAAAGATAGTTTATTTAATCTTCTAAGACTGAATATAAATAATTATTATGACATTTAAATTTATTTCAAAGATAATACTAAGATTTGTGGGAAGAAATTATGTAACAATATTCTTGGGAAACTTGCAGCAAAATCTTATGGATGTACATCCACAAAGATTATATTATGTAACCTTTTCAGTCATCCTACCTGATTACTTATTGATATGCTCAATTGTAATACCTCAAATTCTAATACCTCATTTGTAATACCTCAAATATAATTAAAATTACAAACATTATTAGGGGAACAGATTTAAGAAGGAATAACTATATTAACTTAGAGTTTAAGTTTTTTTTTATAATTAGATTCATCAGCTAAATAATTATGGTCAACTTCCAACAGGCTAACTTGTGCCAGTTTTTCCCTCTGTGACTCACCTGCATTTGTGTTCTCTTTGCCCCTTGGCTTCATCAGCCTTTGCCAGTGGCACTAGTGCTTTGTTGTAGTCGATGAAGTTGATAAATGAAGTCCCCCTTTATGGGAGCAGGAGCTATTAATAAAACTGCTCATAATGGGTGGCTTGAATGCCTCTTGCCATATACACCCCCCCCACTGACATTCAGGAAGCAATAAAGGGCTTATTCATCATTGTTCTTTATCGATCAGGCAAGCATGCCAACCTCAGTTTAAGATCACGATGCTACAGTGAATTTTTATGTTTTATTGTCATGGTCAGAATGTTTGCCCTCTTTTGAAGAGATGCAATAGATCATTAAGAGCAGAGAAGAGAGTGCACTTATCTGTGTCTACATAAGGTAAATGTGACATGTCATTTGCTCCAAACAATGCTTTCTCAGCTTCTGGTTCCTTGTTTACAAGGAAGGAAAAGAAAAAGAGTTAGGGGCCACAACATTGATTTGACAGCAAATTAGCATAAAAATTTCAACAAAAGTTTGTATCTCATTAACTAATTAAAAAGGAAACATGATTAGCAGAGATATTATAAGAATTAGGTATACCTTAAAGGTCATTCAATATCTTTTGGATGATGAACCAATGTTAGATAATTATAGTCACAGAATTTCAGAGTTGGGAGGAAACTCAGTAGCTTTTTTCCAAACTAAACTTGAAAAAAAAGTCTTCTAAATACCTAACTAGTTGTCATCAGATTTAATTAAAGATTTCCAAAGAAAGTCAGCCTATCATGTCACCATATGCTATTCTACTTTTAAAAAAATTTTATCATTAAGTTACTTTTAGTTACAATCATCCTAAATTTTCCTTATTGCCAACTTATAGCATTATGTTCTAGTTCTAGTAACTAAGAATCAAGCAGGAAAAAAAATCTTTAAAAATATGTCTTCCACACACCAAGCCTTTAAACAATTAAAGACAACTGTTTTTGTTTTTGTTTTCATTTTTGTTTTTGTTTCTGTTTTTTCCCCTCTTCTCCCTTTAGGCTACTTCTGAATGTCTTTGTTTGAAAAGATATAAAGGAACAGAGGTTACTCTACATCAGTATGCTTAAGGACCTGAATTCTCATAAAAGGACACTCATTCACGTGATGTCCTACCCTAAAAATATCTGTCTATATTAATGTAGAAATAATAACTCTGTTCTTCATTTTCCTTAGTATTGTTAATGGTCTATATTGAGTCCAGAATGTTCTAAATGTTTATCAAAGTGAATATATGACTTTAAATTTGATTATTAATTTAATTCTTTGAATTTGAAATTAACTTGTAAATTAAATTGGAATTTGGGGCAACAAAAAGAGCAAATCTTTTCCTGCTCTATGTTGAAAGTACACACACACACACACACACACACACACACACACACACGCATACATACACTCAAATATGGTTGTGTTTGTTGGTGAGAGTTTTCAGTTGTATCTTATATTTGTGACCCTATTTTCTTCTCCTGCTATTTTACAGAAGAGGAACTGAGTTAATAGGATTAAGTGACTTGCCCAGTGTTACACAACTATTAAGTCTGAGGCCACATATGGCCTCAGAGTCTTCTGGAGTCTATCACTCTATCCACCTAGCTGCCCATAGTCAAACAAACAAAAAAACAAACAAACAAACAAATAAATAAAATGAATGTGTGTGTATTTGCAGGTGCGCACATACACATATCATATTATTTTTCTATTATTTTGTTACTGTCAGCATAAATTCAAATAAAAGCTTCTTGATGTTTTCTTATTTTCCTATTTCCCTCTGTGACCTGCATTTGTGTTTTCTTTGGAAACAATGAAGGAAGAAAAGGAAGGAAGAAAAATTTAACATGTTTGACTCTAAAGTTTTTTTTTTGGCATCTCCCTTTGTCTGTATCTGTAGCACATTTGTATCTGTACATCACTTCTGACTTTCCCAAAACTTACACATTTTTATGGTATTTTATCATCACAGTAACCCCACAAAGAGGTCATGAGGAATTTTTCTATTACATGAGATGTAACTGAGATCAACTTGTCAATATTACACCTATCTTTAAGATATATTTGTTCCTAAGTATCTAGTCAATCTGTCAATAAACATTTATTAAGTGCCTACTCTATGTCAAACACTTTGCTAAGCTCTGGGGATACAAAGAAAGTTACCCCACTCCCAACAATTGTTGCTGTCCTCAAGGAGCTACAATATCCAAAAAGAAGGGAATAATGGTACTTGGGCATGATGGAGTACAAAGGAGTACAATCAAATAGAAAATCAAGAGATGATTGTCCTAGGTACTCTCCTTAAATGGAGAAAGTTACGAGGAGCTCTTCAAAGTCAGTATGTACTTCTCACTTTACCATCAAAGGGAGGAAATTATGGGATAATGATGAGGTCTCTTCCCATACATGTAAATATATGATCTCTACACCCATATATACTTATATTCTATTGTGCTATCTATCACATCAGATCAAATAATTAATTATTGTTATTTACATATTTCACATATATTTTAATATATATCACATCAGATATCCGATCATTAGTAACTATGAGGGAAGTTTCTCACCTGATGTTATTCACAAGTCTATAACTTAATTATTAAGTGTTAGTTATTCATTATTCAGTCAGGTAAAATAATTTTCTCATATTAAGAGTTAGAATGCATCAAAGACATGGTTTTAACCCATTTCTAACCAAGCCCCAAAAAAGCAATATCTCCACTATTCTGTGTTTTCTAAACCATCAAATGTACATTAGCTCATTCCTTTCTAACTTCATATAAATTTTATTTGTGAGCCAAGGTGGTCTTGCTGAATAAATGCATTCTGCAAAAGTCTTAATTCAGTTTTAAGCTTTAAGGAATTAAATATGAGCTAAGATTTTGTGGACATGCTGTAACTGTAGAATTTCAAACAACTCTAGAAAGTAAGGCTTGGAGATGTATTATGTGACTATCTCTATCCTGGAAGAGTGTAAAGTAAACAAACAAACAAAACAAAACAAAACAAAATAAAAATAACAGTGTGACTTTTGGAATGGTGATTGATAAAGGTTTTCCATTTGTAATGGGAGGAGGAAAATCTTGTGAAGAAACTTCCCAATTAGGGACAAAAATAGTAAATAAGAATACAAAATATTTTATAAGAATAGTAAATAAGAAAATAAGAATTTTCCCCACACTGAATTATTAACATCCTTGAAGAGGGACTTAAATTTTTGTAAGTTTCATTTCTTTCTTTTCTTTTATTTTGATTTATTTTCTTGGTTACAGCATTCATTTCCACAAGTTTTGAGTTACAAATTTTCTCCCCTTCTTTCCTCTACCCCCCAGGCCAAAACATTGATTCCACCGTAAAGCCCCTCCCACAATCTGTTCGCTTTTATGTCCTCCTCCAACACCCCTCTAGTTTTCTAGTAGGGCAGGGAGAGTCTCCCTGCCCCTGTCCCTGTATGTATTGTTTCCCAGTTGCATTTGACTGTATAGCTTTAAATTCTAGATTCTTGCAATTCCTCCCCTGTCACCCACTCCCACTGAAAGAAGCAGCAATTCAATACAGACTGTACATGTGTAATTATTCAGGACATCTCCATGGTGGGCAAATTGTGAGAGGTTGATTGTATGTGCTTCTTTCCTATCCTACACCCCCCCTTGTTTTGTTCTCCACATTGTCCCTGTCCCTTTACTGAGATGTGTGCTTCCTGCAACC
>JAQQSW010008949.1:0-13346 GCA_028646575.1 Pseudocheirus occidentalis
ATTTCGAAGATTAAGGGAGCTGGGATTAAAACCAAGAATCACCTACCCAGCAAAACTGAGTACAGTGTTCCAGGGGAAAATATGGTCATTCAATGAGGTGGAGGACTTTCAAGCATTCTTGCTGAAAAAACCAGAACTGAATAGAAAATTTGACAATCAAACACAAGAAGCATGAGAAGGTAAACGTGGGAAATAAATCATAAGGAACTTATCAAAGTTGAACTATTTACACGCCAATATGGAAAAACGATAATAGTAACTTATGAAGCTTTTCTTAGTATGAGGATAGGTGAAGGGGATACAAATGTGTGTATATATATATATATATATATATATGTATACTTACATATATGTCTATATAGGATGCTATCTATACGTATGAATACATATCTGAGCATGTGTGTATATGTGTACGTAGAGGGTATAGGATTAAGTGAATATGAAGGGATGATACTTTAAAAGGTGAAATTCTTAGTTGGGAGAGGACTAGAATGAAAGGAGAGAGGGAGAGACAAAATGGGATTAATCATCCCATATAGAAGAGGCAAGGGATAACTGTTACAACTTTACTCTCATTTATTCTCATTGAATTTGGCTTAGGGAAGGAATGACATAAACTATAAACTGAGTATCATGCAACACAGGAGAGTAGGGGACATGGGGATAAGAGGTGGGATGATGGAGGGCAGGGTCTGGGGGAGAGTTACTGGAAGCACACACTTCAGTCAAGGGACAGGGTAGAGAACAGAACAAGGGGGGAAGGGATAGGAAGAAGGGACGTATGATCAGGCTGTTAAAATATGTCCACTGTGAAGATGTCCTGTGTAATTACCCATGCACAGCCTGTATTGAATTGCTTGTCCTTCCAGTGGGGGTGGGTGACAAGGGAGGAACCAAAAGAATCTAGTATTTAAAGCTCTACAATACATGCAACTAGGAATTAAGATATACAGGAGCTGGGGTAGGGAGACCCTCCCTGCCCTACCAGAAAGTTAGAGGGGTGTTGGAGGAGGGCATAAAAGAGAGCAGACTGGAGGAGGGGCTTTACAGTGGGACTGATGTTTTGTGGTTTCGGTAGGAGAAAGATGGGGAGAGAATTTGTAACTCAAAAATCTCATGGAAATGAATGATGTAAACAAGAAAACAAAACATTTATTTTTAAAAAGTCTACCCCCCCCAAAAAAAAGAAAACGGGAATAAGATTCATCTAGTAGAATCTGACCTTAAATGAAGCTACGCTGAGTTTCTGTTATCAACACTTCCTTTCCACTAACCTTTAATTATAATTCAGAATTTTGCAAGGAACCAAAAATCAAGCTTACTGGTTTATAATTTGTAAATTCTTTTCTCTTTTTTGAAAATTGGGACAGTTGACCCAGTTCTTCAATCACTCTCCAGTTTTCATCACCTTTAAGATTACTGGCAGTGACACAGCAATAACATCTGCCAGTCTTAGTTGTAATCTAGGAAGAAGTCTATCAAGGCCTGGTGATTTGAACTTGTCAGTTCTGTGCATACAACAGGTGCTTAAAAATCTCTGCTTGCATCAGATTGTATTTAAGGCAGATAGATGCTCCCTACTAGATATTTTCATTCTATCTTTTTTAGTCCAAAGGCCTTTCTTCCTACCAGGAAAACCCAGAATAACATAAGAACAACTTCTTTCTAGTTTCATTTACCCTGAGCAGTGGTGCTCTCCTCATCTTTATCTGAATATAGTATTTTAAAAAATAATTTTTGTTACTCTTGGATTTTTTTTGGAGAATTTTAGCTCATTCTGAGCTTTTGTACTCCTGACACAATTTTCACAGAAGTTCGCAGAAGTGTGTTATGTATTTACTTCCATCCTTTGCTATTTACCCTTGCTTTCATCTTCTTAAAACATCTAAGATGGTTAATGAAAGGCAATGTGACTTCATGGATAGAATACTCACCTTGGAGTCAGGAAGAGTTGGGTTCAAATCCTGCCTCTGACACTGACTGGCTATGTGATTTTAAGACTTTAAACTACATAGAAGTTGCTGATCTGCATGAGAAAAGAGTTTCCTCCCTGGGAATTTTTTCAGCAATGGAATCATAGATCCAGACCAAAAAAGAAAAGTATGTTGAAATTTGCCATATATTCACATAGGCCTCTTAATACAATTTCAATCAATCAACCTTTATTAAGTACCTAATGTGTGTTAGGCACCATTCTCCATTGGAATTGTTCTTTGTGCTTTCACAATTCCATTCTTTGTCGCTTCCAATTTCTCCTCACGTGAGCTCTCCCTTAGAATTTAAGTTCATGAGTTTCATGTTTATCCTTTCTCCAAACCCTTTGAAATCTGCTCTCCCATACTGAGGGAGGCTACTTGTGACTTTCCTTTCCCTCATGACCACAAATTCTGTGCATGCCCATCTTCTCACTAAGTTAATTGATTATAAACATCTTGAAGGAAGGGATGATGGAAAATCTAAAATGATTAGAGCTTGGGTGTCCACATTCCTCAATGCTCAGTGTTGGTAATGATGATTATGAGAATCCAAAACAGAATTGTCCCTTGTTGCTGTTCTACCTTTTGAAGGATGATATTATCATTAAGGCAAATCAGAACATTCATTAGCAACTTTGTTGTTGACAGGCAGAGATCTCTAGAAAATTGAAGCTCTCAAGTGAAAAGGTAGGGATAAAGTGAAAAATCACAGAATTCTGTTTCTCCTTCCCACTGAAGAGAAGTTGAACAGTAACTGGAACTACTCACATTCTAAAAATCAGAAAATGAGCTTCCCTAATCAGTTAGCCAGGGGCCATCCTTCTTAATTCCGGGTATCTTTGTCCCAACTCAAATGGAAGGTGGGGAGGGAGCAGGAAAACAGATGAGGAAAGAGAACACAAATCAAGCTCAGCTTCCACAGCCATAAGGGTTCATGTCCACTTTCCATATTTTGATTTTTCTTCTTAATTATAGCCTAAGAACTCTTTTTATCATAGGGACTCATAGATTCTGCCACTTACTAGCTGTGCAACCATTTAACTTTCTGAAACTCAATTTCCCCATCCACAAAATGGGATTAATACATTTGCCCTGCCAACTTCACAGGGTTATTGTGAAGAAAATGCTTTAAGTGTGAAGCTGTTACTATTATTTAGGACACTAAGGCCCTGTCCTGGCGCCTCATCATAGTGTTGGGGGCGGGGGGAGGGGGGAAATCCTAGGTTCTAAAAGCCCATGCCAGCAAAGCACAAACTGTCACAGATCCTACAAACCTGGAAAGGTCTGATGACACAAGGCACGTCTGCTATTTTAGTCTTAATCTAGTGAAGTCCAAAAAGGCTTTTGGCCAAGTTGGCCCCAAAGTAATAGATTTTTTAGCCATACGAACCCTTGCAAACTCTAAGTAGTAAACCCTGAGGGCTCATCTGCATCAGAGAAGACAGTACCCCCACTCACAAAATCAACAGTTCCCAACCTATTGAGGAATTCTCATTATAGGGTAACATCTATGGCCACTTGGGATTTCCAACCCTCCTTCATGTAGAACTCAAAGTTGGGACATGAAAGAGGTCCTCTTTATTCAGGAAAATGGGGTATATTTTTGCCAAAGAGACAAGGACCTGGGAAGGAGGAAGTATATTTGTTTTGAAGTTTGTTAATAGCTCTCTTACAGGAAGGAGAGATGAGCAGAAAAAACAAATGTGAACTGAGAGGTGTTCTGTTTTGTCTTTAAAATTTAGAAGTTAGGAAAAAAATTTAAATATAGTTACAAAATGGAGAAAAATGTTAAGACCTCTAAAAAGGAGGCTTGTTGGTTTAGGTTAAATGCATAGACTTGTTTCCATTTTTTAATGGGAGGGAGAGGAGGAAGAGATAGAAATGCCAGAAAGCTTACTGGATGCATTTTATTGTGATCTTTGATTATAAAATAACTTTGCCATGGTGAGTTTTGCACAGCATTGGGAGCCTGAAGAAGCATAGGATCTATGAAAGCTCTCATTGACAAAGAAATGAACTACATCATATGTACAGAAAATGAGGCTGATAGGACATAGCAGACAGAGTGTTAGACTTGGAGGCAGGAAGATCTGCATTCAGGTCTAGACTGTCACTTAATTTCTCTGGACTTCATTTTCTTCATCTGTACTTCCAGAGAGGGTAGGACAAAATCATCTCTCAGGTCACTCATGGCTCTCATAATACTCCTATGATTTTATGTCAAGGTGTTGTGATGATCTGTGTTGGTAGAGGAAGTTCCCATACCAGGAGTCCCCTCATGTTGACAAATTGTTCTGAAATATATGGAGAGAGAGAATCTTTCTTGAGAATGCAAAGATAGAGAGCATTGACTCCTCATTTCTACTACTAGATGTTCATGAAAGGATTGTGGAGTAGAATGCATAGTGACTGCACAGACAGTGGTGGAATGTCCTTGAAGTTAATGTAAATGTTCTTAAAGTCTTAGCATATCTCTGGTTCTGTGAAGGATGACATGCAAGGTCTTGGCTTTGTAGCTCATACGATCTACCCCAGAGGCTCAGCTTCCTCTGGTAACTGATCCATAGAACCTTTGCCCTTTTGTGGTATAGAAAGAGTAGGATATGTCTGTCCTTACTCTAAACTTTGTTGATCTTTAAACCCCAACCTGACAAATCAAATTTCCTGATGTTCTTGCTCTCTGAACCTTCTTGGATTCCTAGAATCAGCGGCATGTGACATTTGGTCCCTTTCTGCTACCATAGCTGCTAATACATTGTAATACCTGGTCCTAATTCCACCCTCTCCCTATACCTTCTCTGACCCCACATATTCCAGACTAAAAGGAGGATTTCTCTAGAGTTTATTTGCAAGAGAATATCAATAATAAAATTCAGAAAATTGAAAGTATATCTACTGTAAAAGGATTCTACCCAACAGAGACTAGATGCCTCTCAAGAATTGAAAAGTAGTCTTCTGAGCTAACATCTACCCCAGAGAAACTGACCTACCATAATCCCTATCCCTACAGCCCCAAAGTGTCTCATTCCTAAAAGACTAAAAAAAAAGGAGAATCTTGTCTTTCATCCTTGAATGTTCCTAGGTGGTTGGGGATGGATTTAGAGAGGTGTTCTGGACAAAGCTGTGATCTGGGCTGCAATCTCAGCGTCCCTTTCAACCAGTTAGAATGTTGTCTGGGAAAAGAGTACTCAATCCCAAAGGAAAGGAGACATTTTGAGAAAGATTACAAAGAGTTTACTGTTTTGTCACAGTAACTAGAATTTTTTTCTTTATATATAGCCATATATTCTAATCTTTTTATTTTTTACATGAAGCTTAGGATGGTTAAGTGACTTATCCAGTCACACATGTTGTATGTAAGTAGAAGAGCCAGGTCTTCTGACTCTAAACCCAATATCTTTTTTTTTATCATTCTGTGATTCCTCTACTAAAAGGGAAAGGAGAAGACTGCCTACATAGATCCAAAAATCTGGAACCTACAAAACAAGAACAAGAACGGGACTGAAGGCTCCCCAGCAATGAAGTCCTTGACCTCAGATGACAACACACATGACACAAATATAGGCAAAAAGCAAAGGAGATTAGAGATTCTAACACAAAGAGGCAAATTTAATCTCTCTGGTATCACTGACATTTGATTATATAAGACTCATGCCTGAAATATGGCTCCAAAAGGCATATATTTTATTCAAAAGGAAAGGAAAAAATTAAAAGGGGATGGGTAAAATAACATTGTACAGTAAGAAAATATCCTCATGTGAGGAAGGGGGATTATGGCAGGAGGCATTTGGGCTAACAACAAAAGAAACAGAAATTATATGTCCCCTATGTACTCTCTGGACCAAAAGAGGAAATAGATAGAGATGTCAAGTTTGGCACAGGGGCATGGTATAGTGTTGAGGGACCTTAATTATCCAGACATCTCCTATAGCTCCTTCTCTAGCAGAGCAGTTAGAGAATCAGTTTCTTGATTTGTGTTGATGACAATATCATCCTTTAAAATGGGGAGGCACTGATGAGGGGAACTTCTATTTTGGATCTGATTTTTACTGGCTAAGGAGGAACTTGAATGAAAATGACAGGAACTTTTAAGAGGAAGTAACTCTCCATATTAGACTGTGTGCTAAAGAAGAACAAGAAAGCCAGATAGAGTTTGACATATTTTAAAAATCATTAATACATTTGATTGATTTCGGGGCCAAAA
Source organism: Pseudocheirus occidentalis (assembly GCA_028646575.1). Lineage (NCBI taxonomy): Eukaryota > Metazoa > Chordata > Mammalia > Diprotodontia > Pseudocheiridae > Pseudocheirus > Pseudocheirus occidentalis. The sequence continues at coordinate 6,181 of JAQQSW010008949.1, forward strand.
AGTGAGGCCACTTTCAGGGCCTCATTAGTTACTTATTAATTCAGGACCAATTAGTTACTTATAGGTGAAAGGCACCTTTTTAAAAAACAAAACACACCACCACAGGGCTGCTATGTTTCAGCCACAAAAGTTGGGAAGGGGAAGGAATCTGGAATGAGATAATCCTCAAAGCTTTTTTTTTTTTTAAGGAAATAAAAAAGATTCTTTACACAGTGTACAGAAAAAAGGCAAGGACAAAGGATGCGCACTTGCAGATAGCAGTTGATAATGGCTTTTCCCTTGTTTGTCCTTCAACTATTTCTTAATCTTTTGTGGAATGACTCTGCTTATAAGCTCTCACCATCCCTTTCTGTAAGATTTTACAAAGGATTCATATTCTAAACTGATTCTATTTATGTAGCACCTAGCTCCTCTTGGAAAGACATCAAGTATTCATTGACATGCAGTTTCTAGGCTCACTGGATTTCCTCTTTTTGGGGTGATTAATCTGTAATAGTGAAACTTCCCTAGAAAATGATGCTATTTCTGTGTCGTCTATTTATCCGTTTCCCTTTATAGACAGTTTATTTGAATAGGTAAGGTCTTGATTGCAAGCTACATCTCATTTTTATTCTTTGAAATTTGCTTGATTGTTATTGGCCCTATCAGCCATGATGTTACTCTACAATTACAATTAATTTTTATAAAACTCCCACATTATTAACCAGTCAAAGAATCATGGAATTTGAAAGTAGGAAGGGATCTCAGCAGCCATTTAGCCCAAGGAAACTCCACTCTGACATACCCAACAAATGGTAATTCAGCCTCCACTTGAAAACCTCTGGAGAGGAAACTCACTCCCTAAAATTAGTATCTTATGTGTTAAGACACAATATCATTTTGTGGTGTTATTTGTGAAGCCCAACAGTTCCAAATTTACTGAAAAAAATTAAAAGAGCATAAGGACAGATACCTTTTATAGCTATCTATGTCTATGAGGTTAAGATAAATTCTTAACCAAACAAGTGACAGAGGTGGTCACAAAAGACAAAATAGATTATTTCAGTCATACAAATTTGAAAAACGTTTGCACAAATAAAATCCATTCAACTCCAATAAGAAGGGAAGCTGTCAATGAGAGTCTGATATCCAAGCTATTCAGAGAACTAACACAACTATATTAAGACCAAGTCAAAGGGGCGGCTAGGTGGCGCAGTGAATAGAGCACCGGCCCTGGAGTCAGGAGTACCTGAGTTCAAATCCGGCTTCAGACACTTAACACAAAAATCTAGCCATGTGACCATGGGCAAGTCACTTAACCCCAACTGCCCTCCAAAAAGCAAAAAAAAAAAAAAAAAAAAAAAAAAGACCAAGTCAAAGAACATTAAGTAGTTCTCAAAAGAAATGAAAAAGTATTAACAATCATTTGTAATATTGCTCCAAACACTAAAAATAGAGAAATAAACATGAAAATTAACTCTGGGAGTTTACTTCACACTCAGCCAACTGGCAAAGCTGACAAAAGATAAAAGTACTCAGTGTAGGAGGGACTTGGAAAATAAATGGATGTGAATACACTGTTGGATGAAGCTGTGAAGAGATCCAACCATTGTGAAAAACTATTTGCAATCATGCTTTTAAAAGAAGTTATGGAACATTTCATGCCTTTGACCCAGAAATCCCAAGATACTTAAGAACAGAAAGGCCCCCTAGTCACCAAAATATTCATAGCAGCATTTTTTTTGTGTTAGCAAAGGAATATAAACTAAGTGCATACCCATTAAGTGAGTGATGGATAAACAAAATATGGTACATGAATGCAATGTAATATTTTTACACCATCAGAAATAGTGATTATGGAGAAAAGAAAAGCATGGGAAGATTTCTATGAACTGATACATAGTAAAATAAGTAAAACCAGGGGAAAAAAATGACTAAAAACAATGTAAATTGGATGGACCAAAAAAAAAAACCCCAAAACATTCAACTTAATAACATTATAATGACTTAATTTGACCCCCAAAAGGAGATGAGAAAACTTATCTAACTTCTTTGTAAAGAAAGACTGTGGGTATGGAACATTTAATATACTGTCAAACTTGTCTGATATGTTGCTTACTTTTGCCAAACTGCTTTTTTTAAAAAATTCTTTGTATTCTTTTGTTAACAAAAATTGGTTTCCTGGGGAAAGGGAGAGGAAAGATGCATTCAGAAAGGAAGGTGATATAAAAATAATAAGTATCAATAAAAATATATAAATGATGTATCAGCATGGGGCTTCTTCTATAGTCTAAAGCCTTTGGCCTTTTTTCCCCTTTCAGCTTACCAAGCAAATCAATCATAGTAAAATACAATTATCAATTTTTTTTATATTCATGGGCCCTCTGAAATCTATCCTTGAATACCAGATTAGAAACTTCTAAATAAAAATGTAACTAGTCTTATAAATGTGACTTATAAATATGTGACTAATCCCTGTCTTGAAGTGTAAATATTTTTATTTTTCATCAACATTTGTAATGGGTCTCAGAAATAGCTGTCTGATTAATTATGTATCTAATGATTGTTGTCCACAGGTTAAAAAACAAAGCACCACCCACTGTGCCTCAAAGAGATTATGTTTCAGGTAAGAGTCTCTTAAGTAAACTTTAATTGAATATCTCTTAAATAGCATTGGCTTGTGCTTATCTTATAGTAGAGGATGTACTGCCTATGCCAATATAACATGAAAAAAATGGTATCTGACTTAATTGCTTAACATAGTAAACATAACCAGTATCAGATAATGGAGAAAAATAAAGAATGATAAACTATTAATAACCAGTAGTTATTTGATGCTCAAGGAACTAGGAAGGAAGGAAGGAAGAAAAGAAGGAGGGAAGGAAGGGAGGGAGGGAGGGTAGGAAGGAGGGAAGCAGGTAGGCAGACAGGCAATCCAACAATCCAACCACTGTCCAGTGGTATTTCTTGACCTACCCACCCCCAACTGACAAGTATTAGAAATGTGATGGAACCTCTCTTTCCCCCCCCTCCGGGTTCCAGATTGATTGATTGATTCGTTCATTCATTCATTTGTTCACTTGGTAAGCATTTATTTGGCATCAGCTATGTATCAGAGTCTGCTAGATACCAAAGTAATCCTCAAATATTTAACTTAATCAGCAAAGAGAATTCATAGCACAGAAAGTGCCTCTGCAAACCCAAATCACATCTGGTCTATGACTTAGTAGATAGGCCCTAGACAGTTGACCAAATCATAAAGGTAAAGTGACTTGTCCAGGATCACAAAGCACAGGATTTAATAAACACAAATGTTCCTGAACCCAAGCCCTAACTATTTCTTGATTACTCTAATTAGTCAATCAACAAGCATTTAAGTACCTACTATGTGCTAGGTAGAGAGAAATGGAAGAGAATCTTCCTTGGATGTTCTGTAATATTGTCAAAATGATGTAGCTTTTGACCAGAAAGTTGGTAGATTCCTTCAAATAACCATGAGTTTCTGATGTCCTGGAATTCTTATTTAAATCCCCTAAAATTCTCATTAATAGGTTTTAAATATTGTAACTTTTGTTAACAAAAAAATATGTCTCCAAGCAAAAGCAATTAGTGAATGCAATCAGATAGTGTATAATTGAAGTCCTACACTTGTGTTCATTCTCCAGATGCTGTAGGGCTTCAGAGAAGGGGCAGGCTAGGATGAGTCAGACCAGTTAGAAAATGTTCATGGAAGAGGTGGGACTTTGAACCAGGTTTAGAAGAATGGGTTTTAAGAGAAAGATAAAGCATTTGTTACATACTTACTATGTGCTGGATATCATGCTAACCACTGGAAATACAATACAAGCAAGCAAGACAGTCCCTGCCCTCAAGGAGCTTATTCCTTAACTGGGAAAGACTCCACATAAAAGGTAACTTGAAAGGTGGCTGGAGTGGTGTGGAGAAAGGCAAGAAGTGTCAGGGAGACCTGGTTCCAGGCAAAATTAACTGAGTCTGGCAGAGTTTGGTCTAGCAGGGCTGCAGCCCCAGGTTAGAGTGAGGGGAAGATAGGGATGATCCAGATAGGTCAGAGAACTTGGGAAAAGATTGACCAAGGTGGGGAAAGAATGAGGTCATCGAACCAGGTCTAAAAGAATAGAATTAGTGAACTGGTGAGGAATATGGAAAATATTATCAATAACATTAAGTTCATTATAAATAATAATTGAAATATTATTCTAGATTAATATCCATATAGGGAAAATGGCACAAGGGAAGGCATGGACCAAATATGAGTTTCCCTAGCTTCTAAACACCTTCATATCCTGACCTCTACCTACCTTTCTAGCCTCAATACAGATTCCTTGCCTTCCCACATACTACAGTCCATTCAACCTGGCCTTCTTCCTGCTCTCCCTCTGCAGTACCCCATCTGTTGCTTTGAAGACTTTGCATTGACCATCCTCTATGGCCAGAAGACACTCCTTACTTTACCTCTGCCTTTTAGAATCCCTTGTTTTCTTTAAAATTCTGTTCAAGTTCCACCTTCCACTGGAATTCTTTCCTGATCCACCCAGCTTCAATTTTCCTTGTATTTATTTTTCATACATTTGAATGTACTTGTCAATATTCATGTTGCTTCTCACCCCTGTCAGATTACAAGATCCCCAAGGGCTAGAAGAGTTTCATTCTTCTGTTTCATGCCCACTCAAATGCATGACATATAGCAGGTGCTTCCTAAAAGTTTGTTGATCAATTAATTGGTGGAGTTGATAAAAGGCATGGTTGGATTATGGGGAGATTTGTTATGTCGTATTTGTTTTGTATCATGCTGTTGTGTTACATGACAATATTGATTGCATTTTGGTACAGTGGGAGATAAGCCTAGTTGGAGGATGGATTCTCTTTGTTGGGAAGTCATCTGTTGTCTAAAACAGCCCTTAGATTCTAGCTGCATACTCTCTCTAGCCAAGTGTTACCATTACCCTCTCCCTGGCTGCACAGCCGTGACTAAGTCCCTAGCACAAATGAGGCAGAAAGAAGTGCACTTTATGCACCAGAAGTATGATGAGTGGGGAAAGAGGGGATGGGCATGTTCCCGGAAGCAACACCATGATTTCAAGGAAAAAATCCTAAAACCAAATTATTGATTGTTGCTCATAGGAGAATACTCATAGAGAAATTCTGGGGAGTTATATTATTTGTAGAATAATCAATGCTCTGATCATTGTCTATGATAGAAAATGTGCACCTAAATCTGATGGAATCTCATGGAAACTCCATGAGTGTATCTTTGTTTTCTGTGTATCTGTCTTTATCCATGGCTGATGCAGCAGGAGCTTAATAATTGTTCATTTATTGGTATTGAGTTGTGGTTTGAAAGACAAGACCTGGTTGGTGTGAGATTGATAGGGTATGTTTCTGAGCATGATAGGGTCCCTTACCTGTAAGACCCAGAGTTCCCTGTACATGGGGAGGGGAAGTAGGGATAGAGTACTGTATTATAATAGTGGCCACCACAGACTTGTAAAAAAGGGGGTGATATGGTATATTAAGGCATACCAAGCACTTTTTCCTCACAATAACTCCATGTAGAACACTCTCAATGTTCCTAATGCTATGACCCTTTAATACTCTTATGTGGGTGTATCTGCATGTGGGCGAACCCGCCCAGAGATGGATAGAGGAGCGGTGTCTCAGTTCCTAAGGCCATCAGAAATGTGTTTTCTGATGGTCTTAGGCGACCCCTGTGGCCCCTGTGAAAGGGTCATTCAACCCCCAAAGGGGTCACAACCCACAGGTTCTGATGTAGAACATTATTCACATTTTGTAGATATGGAAACTGAGACTTAGAAAGGTTAAAAATAAGACATTTCTAGGATTTATAGGCCCTAAAGTGAATAATGAGTGAATAATTGCTCAGTAATGTTAGAGCCCATGGGAAGAAAAGGACAAACTTATTTCTCACTTGTACACAGCTTGCATATACTATCCATAATATCTCCCCACAAAGACAGATCAAACCAGGACAACCATGGGTCCTCTGATTTTTCCAGTCAGAGAAGATCCTGGCAAATGGTGAAGAGGAAGCAAAATCCTCATGTACCCTATGACCCGACTGTTATAAACCTTTCATCCTACAAAGAAAGTTAAAGCTGCGACATTATCAGGAGGGAATAATAATAATTATCAGGACTTGTGCGTTGGGAAAACAAAACAAATAAATAAAACAAAACAAAAAGCAGGTTTCTGACCTAAACAGATTCAATTGATCAAAAATTGGATCTCTGATGTCCCAGCTTTTCAAGAAATGTGGGAGTTAGAGGAGGAAAATCTATTTGTCTGTTGACCTAGAAAATTCTTGTGTCACCCCTGCAAGCTCCCAAAGGCCACTCTTATAGATTCTTCAAAAATTGAAGAAATCTTCCCCTTTGGCTTCACTAGAATCATAGAGATGTGTTTACATATCTTCTAATCGAATCTAAGTCAAATCTAATAAATCAAATCTAAACCAAACCTAATCTAATCTAAACCAAAGGTGGCTATGATTCACACCAAACCCAAGTCCCAGACACACAAAGCTGTTCTTAACCATCAAGGCCATCAATAGGACCAGAGCTTGGGGAGCCCAGCAACAGCAAGTCCCTATGAGCCTTGGAGACTCTCGCCTGCTGGGAACTCTAGTTCTAGAAGCCAGTCCAAGTGGTGAGCCCTGGCTCTTAGAGACCACAACAACCATTTGTTTCCTGTGAGCCTTAAAGCTAGGTCCTCTTTTCTGACCCTAAGGGGCATAAACACTTTCCCAACCTTTTTAAACACCACTTCTGTTTTGCCTGAACCTCAGAAATTTGCTGAGGTGGCCAACTTTTGGACAGGATCAAAATGTCAATGCTTTGGCCAAGGAAGGAAAAATGATCACAATCCATAGAATTCTAGAGTTGTAAAGGTCATCTAGTCCTAAATAGGAACTACTTCCACCATCTTCTTGCAAGTAGCCATCCAGCTTCTGCCTAAAAACCTCTAGGATAAAGCCAATCAGCAGTAGATTCCTGAGAGAATGCTACTGTGAAGAGCTTTTAACATTCGGATTACACAGTATTAGTGAACACTCTGTTTATTCCATTCCAAATCTTTATTCAGTACAATTGTTGTTCACAGTTTCAACAGTTCACAATATTATGTACAATCTTCAGAACAAGGAAAGTCTC